>JAHPZR010055824.1:42500-60970 GCA_019787425.1 Platygyra sinensis | reverse complement strand
ACTACCTCGTTGTGGTTGACAGATATTCAAACTGGCCCATTCATTGAACAGGCGCAAGCAGGATCTAAAGGCCTTATTGACTGTTTACGATGCAATATTTGGAACATTCGGCATCCCCGATGAGTGTGCGGCAGATGGTGGCCCAGAGTTCACTGCATCCACCACGTGTCAATTCCTCAAAGATTGGGGGTCCACCACACGCCTGTCATCTGTAGCCCACCCCCACTCAAACTGCAGAGCAGAAATTGGCGTCAAAACCTTCAAAACGACTCCATCACCAACAACACGGACCCAAATGGAAGTCTAAACACCGATGCCTTACAACGCGCCATACTGCAATATCGGAACACCCCTGATCCTGCCACGAAGCTGTCACCTGCTCAGTGTGTATTTGGCAGACCTGTCAACGACTTCATACCCATACTCCCCGGCCGCTACATCCCTCACCCCACCTGGAGTGACACTCTTGCAGCCAGAGAGGAAGCCCTTAGGAACAGGCACATGAAAGACGCCGAGCGGTGGACAGTGCACACCTGGCCCCGGTTGTTCAAAGGCTGGATAACGCTATCCAGCGGATAAATCGCTATCCAGGGGATAAATGTTAACAAAACAAACCGCGCTATCCACGGATAGTGATTTATCCGCTGGATAGCGTTATCCAGCCTTTGAACAACCGGGGCCAGGCGATTACCACCTCTTGCAGTCGGCCACCATGTACGTATTCAAAACCAGACAGGTCCACACCCCAACAAGTGGGACAAAACAGGCATCATCATTGAGGTCCGTCAATTTGACCAATATGTTGTACGTGTCGATGGATCCGGTAGAATCACCCTTCGCAACCGCAAGTTCCTGAGGAGATATGTCCCTGTCCAAGCACCACAACCTCGACGCACTATCTACGATGACCTCAGACACGTCACTCCGCTGCCTACCAAGCCCGCGGCCTCACCCACCTTGCGGCCAACAACCTGCCTGCCCACTACTCCAAACTCCAATCAGCCCACTCCGGAACCCACCCCTAGCCACTCTGAACCAGCCGTCAACACTCCATCTTGTCCTCTCCCTGACCCACCACCACCACCAGAGGCCGTTATGGAGCCCCTCAGCCTATCACCACTCCACCATCCACTCCTGAGGGCCCACTGGCCTTGACACCTCCCACTCCGAAACAGCAACCCCCAAGACAGCACTGGCATTGAGGGACTTACAACAAGAAAGGCCTTAAAGAAACATGAACACTGAACAATAGATCTTAAACATTGAACAATGAACAGAGATCCTTGAACATTTGCCTCTTTGCTACCGTCACGTTACGTTGTTTTGTCAGTCTTTATGCCTTCTTTGTTTATCTAGTCCTACAAATAAGACCACTAAAGACTTGGGGGGAGATAGAGCATAGTCCCGCTGCTCCTCAAAGACAGGGACCTGGGCACGAGCCCTGTTTGACGTTTGCTCGACATTGTAGTCGTAGTGTGTTCATGTTATATCCTCTCGTCATTCACTGACGAGGATGTATTAATAAAACGTTCTCCTGAAATAGACGAACTCTTATCTACCCATCAGGGCATTTGCCTGGCACCCTCATGTCGCTAAGTTTGTTCTGGCATGGCAAGTATGTGTTAGAAGAATTAAATTGTTTATCCTGTTTGAAAATGTTTTTATTACATCTATGATCTCAATTTTGGCACACAAATAATGAAGGACTGTAACATAATGTTATTGTAAACTAAATGCCCCTGTTCCAATGGTCCCTCATGAAAAATTCAATTTTACTCTAGATTAATTAAAATAATTAAAAATACTAATTAGTAAACATTTAATTTATTTGCCTAATCGATCAGAATAATTTGAGTGATTTAAAATTAAGTGGAGACCTGTCATTGAACCCTACTATTTCAAACTCTCGGGAGAATTGTCAGAAAGATGGGTGTTTGAAATAGCCAGTTAGTAAATGACTGAAGAACAAATACAAAGGAAATCAGTTTGAGTTTTTAAAAAAACAATAACGAGGAATTCTAAATAACTGAGTTTGAATTACTGGGTCCAGCTGTATATATTATTATTTAATATTATTTATTACTTGTGAAACTATCCAATATGACATGACATGACAATTTAAGAATTTCCTTTTTCTAAACTGCTTAATCATTACAAGGGTCTTAAAATGACCTTTGCTTCTGGTATCTCTACAGGATGATTCAGTAAAAGTGTACACATTATCAAGGCAGGTGACAGAAACATGTTATAGTTGTTTTCAGTCTCTTAAAGTCTTATTTACGTAGTACTGTACATTCTTGTCGTAAGTTATATTTGACATTAAGTATTTGCCATTTTGTAGTATATTTACTAGAGGGGACATAATATAATTAATATGTAATTGTAGACAGTCACTTTTATGAAATAAATTTAGTTTGAAAACTTACAACTTGACATGTACAGTGTATACATGTATCTTTCAAAGGTCATGCATAATATTCCTTTTAACTCTCAGTGCTCGACACTAACTTTTTTGGATACTAGGCAGTGGGCTAGTAAGCACAGTAAATCACTAGCCCACAAGGACAAGCCACTAGTCCAAAACAAAGCCAGAAAAAATACACCTACAAAATGCTAGAGAATTAGGAACCATTAACCTTCTGGTGTCCTGGCTCTCCCCAGACACCCTGTTATTTGTCCAGTTACACTTTAAGAAACTGTAATATATATTAAATTAAAATATAGATAAGGACCCTGCACTCGCTCTGATTGGTAAAAAACCTATGATTTATCAGAGTATAAAACATAGAAAAAGCGTGTTTTATTGTTTTGCGAGCGTAAAATCTAGAGATGAAGAAGCCTAAGTCGTGTATTACACTGTGATAAAACACTCTGGTCATTTCAGAACACTCGAGAAATGCAGAAAACACTCGCCTGCGGCTCGTGTTTTCTACATTTCCCTCGTGTTCTCAAATGACCATGTGTTTTATCATAGTGTAATACATGGCTTAGGCTTCTTCATTTGTTAATGAAATAAAAAGGAATAACACTTACTCTGATGTCATTATTTTATTCTCTCATAATGATATTAACAGTAAATATGAACATTCAAGGTACTAGCCTGCCAGAACAATTTTATCAATTCAATGACTTAAGCAATCAATGACTTCATTGAAGTACTAGCTCATGGCAACTGTCAGTCAACATGTTCAGTTGTGTATGCTACAGGAATGACTTGTACTAAGATCCTAAGGCCTTTTCCAAAATGGCGTTTGTTTTGCGAGGCGATCGTACCAAACCCCTTTCATATGGACTCATTGCAAGTCCTGTGGTTTATATTACTAAAAAATACTAGAAACGAGCTCCTGATAAAGCGTTCCACAAAAACTTCCTAAGTTATAAAGTTGTAGTACATGAATTTTTCCACAAAACTAACTAGTCTAGGGGCTAGTAGGAGCGCATTTTCACTAGCCCACCATGAAGTTTTACTAGTCCTGGGCCAGTGGACTAGCGTTAGTGTCAAGCACTGACTCTTCATCTCTTTGTCTGCAATGACTTGGTTCCTATACTTGAACACAAACAACAGAAGGCTGTCAGTTGTGTTGCGTGGAGGTAGGTTCTCCAAATGAAAACAACATGTGCCGTGGACCTTCTGTAGTTATCACTGTTAAACCTTCAAGAATTTGTGTTTCTAGTCTAAATATGCAGTTACATACCTATCACTGAGTTCTAGGGTCTTACGGTTAGTTACATAAGCCAATTTAGGACCAAGTTTTTTCCCCATCGATATATGGCCCAGGTGGGAAGCGCACAGTCCATATCTAGATCAATGGGGAAAACAACAGGGATCTGAAAGTGAAAGTAGCTAAATTCACTTCGTTCTTTCAAATGCCAACTCATATCTTTTTACTTTAAGCGATTATACAAAGTTTTTGATGGCGACATTGTGCGTTCTTTCAAAATTATTTGTCCCAAGTGTCGCCGTGTGAATATTCTTAAAGCTTGCTCTTGTTAATATCAATGTAGTCCACGATTTATTAACTTTTTCAACTTTTTTCTTTCTACTCATTAGATTGATATTTATAGCACATTATTAATATTTATTTGTAGTTTTGGGTAAGGGGCTGGTTTTCTACATTTCATGGGGTTGGATTAGGAGGGTGAACCTAGTAGGGGACTACGTGTCCTATTGTTCTCTCGCCTGTACATTGTACAAATCTATAAATAGAATAAATAAATGAATAACTTACAGTATGGACAGAGAAAAAGAGGTTATTATATCTTTACTGTGTGTCTGACTGGGTTCAAGAACGACTTCTACTCATACATGTGGAAGGGTTTGAAATTTCTGATGCACCTCAAAAGCAAAACAAGTCAATTTGAAATCATTGTTACCACCGTTTTTGTTGATACGTGGCCTTCGAAAACAAAACACCCACGGAAACGTTTCCAAAATTTCCGTCAATCATACATGCTATTAACAGATTGGATCGAAATCCACCAATCACAGCCCCCTAGCATGATGTAAAGAAGGTCTGAAGATCACACTAGTGACTGTGATTGGTGGATTTCAATTCGATCTGTCAATAACACACAAGACTGATGGAAATTTTGGAAACGTTTCTGTGGGTGTTTTGTTTTCCAAAGTTGCGTATCAACGAAAACGGTGGTAAGTGACTGTTACCTTGATAGCAGGTTTCAATGTACAATTTTAGCAGTAAAAGAAGGTTTTAAACTTTTCTTGCTATGAAAGTTAAGAACACTTGCAATAAATCATGAAACCTTTTGGCAGCAAAAACAGCTTCAAATTTTAGCGGGCTGTATGTATGTGGAATATAACCCATTAAATTGACCAATAACAGCATGTGTACTAACTGAGAGATATAATATAACAATTAAGAGTTTATGTTCGCGGGCTTAAATATGTTTTGGCCCAACTCAGACTCATTTTAGCCCAAGCCGCTAGACGAGGGCTAAAATGAGCCTGAGAAGGACCCAAAACATATTTATGCCCAAGAAGATAAACTCTATTACTATTAATATCACTTTGGAGGGCATTGAGAAAATAAAAACTGAAAAACAAAGGACAACAAACTGAACAAAACAGTCTGAACAATCACAGGAGCATTTACAAGTTGAATGGCTTTTGTTTTTCCCTCAATGAAAATGCACAATAGCTGGCTATAGAAATTACGAAATCTTGCCATTCGAGTTTTCAAAAATTATGGAAGACATGAAAGGAAAGTTTGACAAAGCGTATTTGTAAGTGTTGAAATTAATAGTACAATGTTTGGCTTGAAGCCGCAAAACCTACATGCACTTCGCCACCGGCCATGGAGCTACTACATGCGTTTTTTGGTTTATACTGACACAGATTCCACCTCGAACTTTTGTAGACCTTCTTCCTTTAGTTGAGAAGACTGAGAACTTAGGTTTTCTTTGTAGTCTACTTTGTTTTCAGCCATGATTTGGGCATGAAAATGGCGCCATTATTTCTTTCACTAACGCTGCAAGAAAACAGTGCGAATATTCTGGCTTTTCGATTTTGATTGGCTGTTTATATTGCACAACTGTTTGATTCTCACTTTTCAATGGTTTATTTAGCCGGCTAAAATACATTTTAGCGCGCCAAATTTTCCATTTTTGCGCCACAATGCCTGACAAAGTGATAATAATAAACATTTATACAGTCATCAGTGATGGGTTTTATTAAGGACCAGGCACCAGGCAAACTGCCTGGCTGTGAGGATGGTTTTGCCATCCTGGTTCAACCTTCTTGTGGAAAGTTTTTCTAACAGAAAAAAATTCAGTTCAAATAGGCCTGTCCACCTATGAAAACCAGTTGTTGTACCAAGCTGCTGAAAACATGAATGGAACCCCTGGGGCATTATTTATCTTGAAGTTCACTTCCTTGGCATGTGTATCAAATTTAAGCTTGAAAAATTGGCAGCAAATTGTTAGTAAAAAATATTTTTACTTGTATCTATTTCTATAATTAAGTACCTATTTATTTATTAAGTTACTGAAAAGTTTTTGGTCACTTTCAGTGTAAATGTGTTTTAAGTGTTTAGCATGAATAAAGCATTATTATTGTTATTATTATCCATTTTTCATAAGTAAAAATGCTATAATAGATTATTTAATATGTTATTAACTAAATCTATACCCTACATGAACACCTCGAATCCAAATGAATAAAAGTTATTGAATTGAACATCACTAATGACAAGTAATGACAACTTTTTTTTCATTTCAGACCATTGTCAGGTTCAATGTTGGTTGTAGGCTGTGACAGTGGTCTTTTTGTATGGACTGTGGACCCTTCTTCACCTATACTGAGGTCTGTGTTACGTAAAAAAATGTAAATCTTATTTATAGTGGACATGCACTTAGCTACACATTGAAGCACTAAGCTTATCTAGTTTACAGGCATGCCACTGAAACAAAGGAAACAAATGTTTCTAATAAATGTAACATAGTTAAAAATCCCAACTGGCAGGAGGCAGACCAGTTGGCTACTACAAAGTGTGACCAAGGATTTGTACCCGGGACTACTGAGAAACAAATCCCGTTAGTGACAGGGCGGAGGCCTTGAACCTGGGACCTCCGGATTACAACACTAACGCCCTAAACAACTTGGCCACACTGTGTCCTCCACATGTAAATATTAAATGGTTGCTTGTACACGATTTACAATTTACCCTGCAAGTAGAGTTGAACCTCATTTGACTTGCTTTAGTGAAGAGAAAATTGTACTGGGCTGTAGTGCATGAGCCTGTCTAAAATTTGTCAATATTGCAAAATAATAAAATTCTGAAATCTGAAGTTTATGTGTGACACACTAGTTAAACAAGAATTTTTTAAAAAAATTAAAACCGCGCTTTTTAACTCTTTTGCGCACACAAAAACATTACGTAATATTTAGCAACAACGTTTGCGAGAAAACATTACCCGGAAACAATTTAAAAGATGGTTAGGACTTGTTTCCATATCTCAAACCGCCCTTGGATAACTTGTAATGCGTTACACAAAGTAAATACTGATTATAGACCCAAGCACTGAAAATACTGATAAGGGTTAGGGTTAATGGTTAGCTTCTTTATAGCGTTCGGGTTTCCCATATGGTACTTAAATTAAACCACTCATAGGCAGCGTTTCGTTAGTGCTCTAGTGGTTAGGGTGGAAGACTGCTGTGCTAGCGAGCCGGGTTCAAATCCACCTCGTCACAACGAAAATTTTTTGTTTCCTTTAAAATTGAAGAGACTTGCACTTTGACAACATTTGTTGAGCAGAAACTAAGTCTCTGTGTCAAGAAACTTAGAAATTTCATGCGTGTACGTGAATAGGGAGAGGGCGGTTTGAGATATGGAAACATTCTTTGCATGAGGCGGGTCTAGCGTTACTTGTAATCGGAGAGTTTTGTTTATGTCTGAGGATAAAATACCTAGTGACCTTTCAAACGACTATCAATTTACATATGTTAAAAGGGTTTTTCATGAGCGCTAAAGGCTAAGTTTTAACTTTTTTTTCCCCAGAAAATTCTATCATTGTTTCTAGCGAAGTAAACACGATCTTACATTTATCACCATCAGTGTGATCCATGGCCAGCCGTAATACCTTTATAGCGCATTGAATAACCCCTTTGAAAGTAAACAGAAACAAAAATTCCAGATAACAAAATCTTCTGTTTCGCACGGAAAACAAAAATACAGCTTAACTCTGGATAATTTCAGCCTTAGTAGCCAGCAACTGGTCCTAAGTTACATTCTTTATCCTTGCAAATGTCCTGATGTGCATCTCCAACGGAGTTTGGCCCAATTTTGACCAAATAAACATTTCTCACAGACGGCCATGTTCTCTCTGAATAGTTTTAAATTTGCTAACTTGACAAAATGCTCCTGAGGGGGGATTATGACGAAAAGAGCTGAGAAATGGCTGATGATGACCTCATCCGGTGACAACAATTGGCCAAGTGAGTCGGAGTTTGGGTCTGCTCACCGACAAAACTAAAATAAAAAATAAAAAAATATACCGAAGACAGAGCAAGAAACCGCCCAGCCTACGGCTGCGCAGTTTAATAAACAATTTCTACAATCTGTTATGGAACTTGCAGGAAAGATATGAAGGTTTATTGTAAATTGGTTTCATTGTTAAAAAGTAAACATGACAGGAAACAGGCCATTTCTTTTTAGCCAATATCAATTTTATTATTTTACTATTAATCTTTTTCAACCTTAAATGAAATCAATTCTTCTGTAGGTTAGGGGGCAGTTCTGTTCGCCATCTGTCTTATCCAGGTCATGGCCCAGTGACAACTGTCTCTTGGAGTCCCAGTGGACAGTTACTGGTGTCCGGGTCTCCAGCAGACAGTAACTTGATGGTAGGATTCACCTTGTTCATATATAATTGAATGGCTTGGTGCAAGACGGTCGTAAGTGACTTTTTCGGGTAAAATTTTTTTTCCTTCAAAGTGCCTGAATTTTTGCATGTGCTTTTCAATTTAGTAGAAAAACATTCTCCTGTATCTTTTTTTTGGCTGAAATGCTCTTGTTCAGCTTTGTAATGCGTTCATTGTGCACGCTTCGATATTTTGACTTCGTTTTTCTCATAAGCAAAGTGCAAACCAGCCAAAAAAAATACAAGGGAATGTTTTACTACTTAATTGAAAAGCACATGCAAAAATTCAGGCACTTTTGAGGGAAAAAAAATTTTACCCGAAAAAGTCACTTGCGCCTGTCTTGCACAAATAAAGCCATTCAATTATATATCTGAGCACTATTTAACAATTAGACCCATACCCCGAAAGGCGAACCAAATGGGCTATATTGACCCGAGGCCCCTGAGGGCGAAGGGTCTAATTGTTTTAGTATCACCCAAATAGTCGGACAGAAACTAGGCAATAATAAAGTTAGCTAATGCACGTTGAAGAAATATATATCTGGGGAAAAAAACACAAGGAAAACCAGCAAATTTCACTACTCGATGACTATTACTAATAGTCCCCTAGTAGTGTAGCGAATCAAAATGCAGGATTTGCATTAGTCCACTAGTTGGGTGATACTAATATCAATTATATTATTATTGAATACATTAAGTCAATGAGGAAAAAAGTAATGTTTTTAAACATAAAAAATTTCTATAAGAAACTGTGACCGAAAGACAAATCAAATAAGGGATTTTTAAAAACAGTATGCCCAGTACTCATAACAATTGCAACCCCCAGAAAGTGGTATAATAAAATTATTGTAGCATTGATCCCAGATGTCGGTTGAATTGGCTTTTTAACAGGCTGTCATTGCATATGCACACTGTTGGTTTTAGCTGGGGATTAAAAAAGTGAATACCCGATGACAGACATCTCTTGGCTACAGTTTGCACACAGCTGTTGCAAATGTTGTCCATGTGATGGATTTTGCATAGTTCAAACTCTTCTCTGTAGCATAGTCATATTGTGTTCTATCTCAAAACCCAACAAATAAACTGTGAAGTACCTTCCCCGATGGTAGGAGTTTCACTCATCACACAATCATGTAATTCATCATGCAATCACTTTTTTGAATCCAAGAATGAAGCCAACAGTGTGTGCAACAGCCTGGAAAAAAGGCATTTCAAGAGACATCTGGAATGTCAGAAACTAGTTAGAGGTTACAGCTGTGGAATTTCAAAAGTGTTATCTTATAAGCTTGCTAAATCTATAATGTCAATACAACGACTGTAATTTCTTCTGTTTAAATTACTTTTGGAGTCATTACACAGAAATATGTAATTTCTTCTGTACATACATGTATTTAAGGTATGGGATGTTGCCCTGGAGACAGCCACACCTTTATATAGAGCTGGAGGAGGTGTAACACTGACAGCATGGTCACCAGATGAGAGAAATCTATTTGCAGCAACACCATCCAGCTTGTTCAGGTTAGGTCATTTACAAGACTGAAGAGAAGTTCAAAACAAAATAATTATACCATTCTCTACTACATTTAATTCATTTACTTTTCCTGAAGCTATAAATTTACATGTAAATTTACATCTATTTGATGCTCACTCACAAAAAATTAGAGTGACATTTATCTAATAACAGATTTTTAACTTGAATTTGATGTAGGGTATGGGAGACTCGGACATGGACTTGTGAAAAATGGTCAAATTTGTCAGGGGCCTGTCAGGTATTTTAAAAGCAGTAACAACATTCTCCTTGGGAGTTTATTATTATTATAATCATAATGATAAATTAATAAATACACCCTGTAACTGTTACAATTATTATTGATATTCATAATGTATAAATGAATGTAAAAATATGTGGACAGTAAAGGAAACTACTGTAGGTACACTGTATGTTGTTGACATACATGTCTTAATAGACCTGTACAGTCAGTGTACAGTCAGTGTATACTCTCTTGTCCACAGAGGCTCGAAGAGTTTTATTTGAGTGGGGAGAATACACTGAATGATTTAAGTGCAGGTGCCGGGCTAAATAAAAGCCACTCGAATTTTTCCCACACTCATCTTGCCCAGCAGCCAACTATAACAAATGTTTCTAAGCTCTGCAGAGGAGGCTGCAGCACATACATGTATTGTAAATTTTGCAGGTTAATTGTTTCCTTAGCATCCATCGCATTCATGAGTGTGCTGCAACCATGGAGATGAGGATAACTTTTTATCAATGGTCACTTCCTGCTAAGGGGATGAGGACATCCTGAATGTCATATGAGAGAATGGCAAATTTTTGCTGGGGGTTTAAACAATGTACTTGGAAGAGAGAGAATGATTGTTTATTTGAGAAGCTTATACTGGTTAGTGATAAGCCTCTGCCTTAAATGACAATTTCTCTCATGTTTTTTGAAATTGGATAATAAATACGGTAATTATTTTATATAATTATAGTAAACTTTTCTACTACAAAAATCACGAAACCATGAGATAGTCTCAGTTTTGTACAGCAACCACTTCCCCTTTTCTTACTTACTCACCTACATATACATTCCTTCTTGTTGTTGTGAATTGACTGTAAGGGAAGAAAGCAAAAACAAACAAAATAATACATACATACATACATACATACATACATACATACATACATACATACATACATACATACATACATACATACATACATACATACATACATACATACATACATACATACATACATACATACATACATACATACATACATACATACATACATACATACATACATACATACATACATACATACATACATACATACATACATACATACATACATACATACATACATACATACATACATACATACATACATACATACATACATACATAAGCTTTATTTATACACGGTATCAATTTCATATAAAATATGCTCTTCCATCGAGCCGTGTGTAACTTAAAATATTAAATAACCATTCATAAGTAATCTAAAACGAGCACTATTTCTACTAAAACAAATAAACAAGTTATGCTAATTTATTAATTCTAGTACTATATACTGATAGCAAAATACTAAAGCGGGAAACAACTACTACAACTAATGTCATACAAAAAAGGAAGCAATTACTATGTCAACAGAGATTTTTTGAAATCACTAATATTGGTCTGGGTTTTGCTAGTAGTTGAGAGGCTGTTCCATAGTGTAGCACCTCGATAGTGCAGGCTACGTTTTCCGGCCTCAGAGAGTGGTCTGGGAATAAAGAGATTATGAGCCGAGCTCCTCAAATTGTAGGTATGAACTTGCGATGTTGTTTGAAAAAGGTTATGGAGGCGAAATGGAAAGTGATCATTGACCACCTTGTACATAGTTATTGCTAGCTGTTTAGTACACCTTTCTTCAAGTGTATCCCAGCCAAGGTCATGTAATAGACAAGAAGATGGCGTCATATAATCAGAATTGGTTATTATACGAGCAGCCCTATTTTGTAGCTTCTGGAGTCTCTCAGATTGGCATTTTCCGATACAACCCCATACTGGGCTACAATAGTCGAAATATGGAACAACCAGGGCATTGTACATGTTAATTAAGGTATCTCGTGGTACTAGGGCCCTGGCCCGCTTTAGAATTGCCAGGCCAGCTGATACTTTTTTAACAATCTGATCAATTTGAGAATGCCACGTTAAAGTATCATCAATTTCTACCCCTAGGTATCTGTGGGTTCTGACTCTATCCACAGAATGGCCATTTATTCTAATATCAGGTTGATGATCTAGATGTGTGATCTTGTGTTGAGTAGCAATAATGGAATATTTAGTTTTCTTCACGTTAAGACTAAGTTTATTTGCTTGGAGCCAAGACTGGATTTTGTTTAGATCACTGTTCAGCGTTATTTGTAGATCAGTAGAATCATGAGCAGTAAGGGTGAGACAAGTATCATCAGCATACAGTCTTGGCGTTGAGGATAGACCACTCGCGGGAAGATCATTTATGTAAATCAAGAATAATAAGGGGCCCAAGATGGAACCTTGAGGGACACCACACACAGTGGAGCCGTAATCAGAAAGAGAACCATTAACATAAGTTCTTTGCTTACGACCAGTCAGATATGATTGAAACCATTTTAAGCTTAAGGAGTCAACCCCATAGAAATTGAGCTTTCTAAGTAGTATTTCATGATCAACAGTATCGAAAGCTTTTTTAAGATCGAGAAAAAGAACTCCATTTAGTAACCCATTATCCATATTAGAAAACCAATCGTTGGTTATATCTAGAAGGGCAGTCAAAGTGGAATGACAAGGTCGAAAGCCCGACTGAGCATCGGCAAGTAAATCATGCCTCATTAAAAAATCATATAACTGGTTGAAGACTACTCTCTCAATGAGTTTACTGACAATCGGCAAGACAGGTATTAATTGTATTTAATACTGCATTTACCCACTTCTTACCCCCTTCCCACAAGGTGGTTATTTACTGGGTGTTGCAAGGTGAGGTTCCACTGTGCTTCTAAATGAATTTTTATTCAGTATACATGTGTATGTTCACCAGGCAGCATGCTGGAGTCCTGATGGGAAAATTCTAGTGTTTGCTTTGGCAAATGAACCTGCACTATATTCACTACAATTTCAGGATGTTGGTAAGTGCTTGAAGGAAAAACATGAGATCTGTACTGAGAACAACAACACTGACTGAATATGTTTTGTACATATCGCATAATTATTAACTAAATTATAAATTAAAGGCATTGACTGAAATAGAACCTGCCATAATAATTTATTAGCTACTAAATAAATATCAAGTTATTAATTTTTGATTAACACTCTTAAAGGCAGCATCATCCATTTCTAAGTTTGTTATTTAAGTCATTTTTGTGCAGTAGTACAAAGGTAGACCCTCTTGTTGATAAAAGGTAGTCAAGATGCTTGCACTTTCACACCAGATTCCTCCTTGCCAGATAACATCACTCGCTTCACTCAGGCTAGCTAATTAACCTGACAATAATCATGGTAATAATATTGACAACTAGTAAACTGCACCTACTTTGAAAACATCCACTAAGGGGTACCATGATGTGTAATAAATTATACTGTATTAAATAGGAAACAAAAAGTGCCAGTTTTGTTGAGAATATTTTAAGAAAATTTGCCTTGTATTTTATATCTGATTTAAGGTGATGGGGGCAGCAAAACATCCATGGCAAAAGGTGCATGGCTGGCTGTAAGATGTGCTGATTTGGCATCATACAGCTGGGAGCTGGATGAAGAGTCAGTAACTGTAGGGGGCTGTGTTCGTTCCATGGCTTGGGATCCACTTGGTGAAAGACTAGCAGTTGTATTTAAAGGTGTGTGTATCTTGGGTCAGGGAAAAGGCTACTCTCCTCCCAGTACCGATGCCGGCTTGTCGATTCACTATGCTAATGTATAAGTAAGATTGTTTGAAAAGCATTTGAAGCCACAGAATGATTTCAATTTGTTTGTACATTGCAAATTCACAAACAATTCTAATTAGTGTTTTTTTAACTTTGCCTAGTAGAGAGTCAGCATGTTCTATTAGAAAATTCAAAAATCTTACTTACAAGTTCCTTTTTTCATTGCTTGGTTTGGGGAGGTGGTGATCAGCAGGGTAAGCTGTCATTGGACCAGCATCCCACCCAGGGGAAGTATGCCCCTTGTGTATGGAATCTGGGCTAGAAGTTCAAGTTTTCAGGCCCAATCAACTCTAAGTACAAATAAATTATCATCTTTGTCTCTACCAATTTATATCATGGGTTTTTCTGTGGTCAGCACACTGTACCGGCTTGTTTTTGGATTCAGTTATTACAACCCAGAAAAAAGTACAGTGGAACCCCACCTTACAACCACCCCGTTTATACGACCACCTCATTATTACAGCCACTTAAATCAGGTCCGAGAAAAAGCTTGGTCAGTCATTTTCCTATTTAAAGAACCCCTTTAATGCGAGCACCCCGTTAATACAACCAGTTTTCCATGGCCCCAAGTGGTCGTATAACACATTCAACAATTGCAAATTGCAATAGGACACTGCTTGAAATCCTTCCCCTGTTCAGAGGTTTTCCAGGGACTTAATTGTAGCCTGCGAACAGGCTCCCAGCGAGGTCGGAAAAAAATATTCGGCTAGTGAGTGGGAGTCGGAGCGTCGTGACTCCGCGAGCGAAGCAAGTGGAATGCGGGGGAACCTGTAGACATTGTTTTCAATGTACCATTCTGCCCCTTGGTGATTAGCCTATTCCATATCTGTCAAGGAGGTAATTAAACCTGCCAAAATTGATTGGTTTCCCCGCACTGATGAATCGGCTCAGTTTATAACAATCTACCGTATTTGATTATAAATAAAGTAGGCAGGCCAACTACTCTTACAAGAAAAGGAGAAAACTAGAGCCGTTAGATTGTGCTAGGCAGCAAGTTTTAAGAGGTCTACAATCAGAACTAAGCCAAACAATGGCATATACAACACGCAACACAGTCGACAGACTTGCGCGTAATGAGTTAAATTTAAATCCTGCGGTACTAGAACAATCAAAGGAGAAATAAACCTTTACATCAAGCTCCAGGAACATAACCTCGATCAGATAGCTGCAAGAAACATTAGAATTTCTCTAGACAAGCCTATAGCTTTCTTGAAGTAAAGCTACGAAGGAAAACGTAGGAGGGCAAATATGACACCCGTAATAAGAATCTACCTACTGTACTTGCAAACAGTTCTAATCATAGCCGGGCCCGGCGTCACAATATAGAATGCGAGTAAGCAACACTTTCACGGTAAATGTCATATTTTTGTCCCTTCAAAGCAAATACTTGGGGACTTAAAAAACAAATCTAATGCAATAGAAATGAGCCAAAACAATACACTAACACATGGCAAATTATAGAGGTGTCAAACTCAACGAAGCAACACGCAGATAACAGCGGAAATCATACAGATCTGTGACTTCTTAAAATTTGCCGTCTAGCACGATCTAACGGCTCTAGTTTTCTCCTTATAACACAATACGAAACGCCTTTCATGAACAAGAGTGAAATGACAAAAAGATCAAAAGACTGAAAAATAAATGGCAAATCTACAAATGGCACAAACCGTAGGAGTTGTGTTTGGCCTGTCTATTTTATTTACCATCATAGATGCAGCAGCAATTGAATTAGGCCCTTCCCGAAACCAGTCTGTAGAATTCCGAAAACATCGCGCTTCTACGCCACAGTTTCTAGGCATAGCTTCTGCTCACGTTTCAAACAAGATATCTGGCGAAAATGTTGCAAAGAATTGCTCAAAGCTGCTTCAAATTCGTCGTCAGTGAACTGTGCATTGCATACGGAAGCCGTTGTTGACGGTCTCGTCAAGAATTATGCTAATTTACAAGCAGTTGTCGAGATCTGTCAATTATTTATCTCAGAGCTGTCAACAGTCATCGATTCAACCAATCAGATCTTGATACCAGGAGCTCGGTCATGGAACGGCGGCATCAATGGAATGTCTACAGGCTCACCTGCGCACTCCCTCCTCACCAGACCGCTCTCGGCCCTTCCCGCTCGTCCTAGACTACACTCGGCTATCTCGCCCTAAACCCAACCGAACCGGGAGCCTGTTCGCAGGCTAACTTAATTGTAATATTATAGATAGAATTTTCTCAATGAATTGTGATAAAGTCTTGTTACATTCCCGACAGATGAAGACAAACATGCTCAAGAACTAGTTGCTGTATTCAAAACCAGATTAAAACCAACCTTTGAAATCAAGCCCAGGTAATAGTCACTGAATGAAAGAATGGTATTTTATAATTGTTAACTTATTTGGACTGTGAGTAATCTCTTTCTTTTCTTAGTGTGCCCCTGCAACAGGTTTTTAGTGTGTGAATGGTCGCACAATGAAGCTGTAATCTGTGAGAAGTGCAGCTGTGGAGAAAGGGGAAAAGGCTCCACCAGTAGTTGCCTCTGCATTTCTTTCCCTAATGTGCTTAAAGTTAACTATAATTTAAGTTGTGCACAGAAGATTTTCAACTGACTACACATATTCTAGCACTTATTTTAATTACCAGTAATACATATGGGTTATAAATGACCAAGTGTGAGGTCAAGAAGGCTGGCCAAGTTCTTTTTTAGCATGTTTATGGGCTGAGACAAAGTCGAGGTCCATAAACTTGCAAAAAAAGAACGAGGCCAATATCCAGCCATCTTGGCCAAACATGCTTGGTCAATAAAGGATTTATTATATAGCTTTCAGGGAAATTTTTCTTGCGGGATACAGCGGGTAGTCCTGTGCGGGCAAGATAGCTCCATCTTGCCCATCTTACATTATTCATGTTTCTAATAAATCCCCCTAGCGGAAATGTTAAAATACAAAAACTAATAGCAAAACATATATTCAAATACTTTGAAAAAAGGAAACCTGGGGAAGACGGCAAAAAGTAAATACTCTAGGACGTAATTAATTCATAACTTTTCAGCCATGTATTTTTTTGTTGTTTGTAATTTTTAGTTATTTGGAAATTGTGGTCAATATACTTTTTATTGTATAAGACTCGAAATAAACATGTCTGTCTGTCTGTCTGTCTGCCCACTCGGGTAGCCAATCACAGTGCGTGATCTGGTTCATCTTGCCCTCTCACTAAGCTAACCATAATTATACTAAATCAAATTATAGTGGTATTTATCTAGCATGATTATCCAGGCCCAATGGGTATACCGACAGTCTAGATCACTTATTTTTTTATAGGAAATCATTGTATTACCACAAAATTGAAAGCTTTGGGATAGTTTTATTGCAGAGTGATAATTAAAACTTGTTAAAAGTTCTGCTAATGAAGAAGCAATAGACAGGAGTGAAAATGATAATCTGACTATTGAAACTGACACAGGTTTGTAGGATTTTACTCAATGTATAATGTTGTTACATGTAAGTTCCAATGCAAGTAATAATATCGTGTATAAACACAAGTATATGTGCTGATACTCAGTAGTTATGTAATACAATTCAGCTTAGTATAGATTATTTTTTCTGTAATATGCAGTGGCTTTGTACGAGGTCCTCCTAATACAGTTCCAGAACTTGTCACCTTTCAGCAAGACTTCAAGAAAGGAGCTCTTCTGACAATTGTAAGTTCTGTTGTTTTTTGTCTAGTGAGACTGAGATGCAGTGGCCAGGGATGGATTTAGGGCGGAGGTACAAGGGAGTTGCAACCCCCCCCCCCACCCCCCTGCCCTTTTCTTGTATTTTCACCAAAAAAATTGAACAACTATTGGGAGAGGGGAATCTTTTATTTTAGTCTGTGAGAGGAGGGGGGTATGTTCTGTTGCAATTTCGTCAGCCTTCTTAATTTATTATTTTGAAGTTTCTAGTCAGATTATTCCCTGATTGCCGAAATTGAAGTTTGCTGAACTCTGGATTAAACAGCGTTAACCCTGGTTGGGACATTGCTTTAATTTATACCCTTAGGCAAAGAAACTAAAAGAGGGAAAGAAAGTAATGCACTTCTAATTTGGGCTAATTTGAAGCAGGGTGATGATGGAGGGGTGGGAGCGTTTGGTAAACTACCATTCTGTACTGGGTGGTGTAGAGGTACTCCAAGTTGCTTAATGCTAATAACAGTAATGTCTACCTTAAATGCAGGTTCAAGACTTACATTCATTAGTGGATGATATTGAAAAATGAACACTAACCATTCAATACGATTGTTTTCATGTGACGTCATCACTTTCCAAAATTACAAATTGGCGATCCCAGTGAAGTTTTAGTGTCGTCAGATATAAGACCCTATCAAAATTTGACATTTAATGACATTTAAGCTTGACAGCTGGGGTTCCTCATTTTGTTATATAGGACATTTGAATTTCCAAGTTTATACATTGCGTGACATGGTGGCCCGCGAATTAGAAGGATCTCACGTAGGTCAAAAAAGCAGTTATCGCCTACCTTTTTGCTAACTGAGCAATTCTTGCACTAGAGGAAGTATTACTTTTAATGTATCAGAACTCTAGACTAATAATTTTTCATTTCATTGGCAAAACTCAATGACAGATGTTTCCGTTGCTTTATGGCGGCCATGCATGTTGGTGCCCCTCAGAAGAGC
>JAHPZR010055824.1:25000-37500 GCA_019787425.1 Platygyra sinensis | reverse complement strand
GCACAGCAGAAACACGATTGACTGTCTTGATAGAGTTATACCAAATACAGGCATTTTACTGGAGTCAAGCAATAATTATTCTCGTAATGCCCTGCGGGAGCACAATCCCACAAAATACACTGAATTTGATCAATTTTGTTTAGCAGTGCACTGTGCAGAAGCATGACATTTGAATGGTTGCTGTGCTAGAGTCGTAGCATGACAGAGTTTGTCAAACTTAACTGCCTGCCGAACTTTTTAAACTTTGATTCAGGCACTGTGCTTCTGCTGTGCTTTTGTCAACTTAAAATCCTGAAACCTGAAGTATGATTTCTGAACTGGTCCTAACACTTTAAAAACTAAACCTCTGTGAGAAAGTTTAAATAAGAACACGTTTTTCTATGTCCAACTTGAGAACTGTTTCATTGCTAACTATTAAAATGATACTCAGTCATCTGGAATTAATAGTGCCTCTTCATACGCTCGGTAGTTTTCTTCTTGTTCGAAGAAGCTGTGGGTCACGACATCGGCAAAAATTTCTGCAGACTCGAGACCCTCTTGAACACGCACAACTCTCTGTGCCCTTCCAAGAAACTGTGCAAACTTCACTCGAGATTTAATCCTGGTCATGATCGCTGCTATACTTATAGGGGGATGGTCAAAACCCTCGAGAAGTTTCTTCACGATCACCACGAGCTTTATATTATTACTCCGTAATGCGTCCATCATGGCCAACTTCGGTCTCTTGGGTACTTGTGAATGGTATGCTATGGCACGTGCACCACCAAAGTTTCCCCAATGATTGTTCCATATCTCTGCCACTTGCTCTGCATATGCGGTATTATTGGGTGTTATGGCAATGGCCATGTGCGGAATGCTGTCAGGCAGTGGATTTTCATCATCCTTTGCTTGCTGAATTGATTTGACTCGCTCAAGGATGAGTTTGAATATATTGCCAAGCTCGGTGTCCTCACTACGAAGTGGATGCCAATTTATCCTCCGTATTATTCGCATCGTTCTGGCGTTTTCAAGGGACAAACGGTACACTAGTTGACCTTCTTCTTCATCTACCACGCGCTGCCCATCAGCTCTGTAGGGTGTAGCAGTGAAGAACGCAACCATTGAATGGTTTCTGAACTTTTCAATGATTCGACGCCATGTTCTGGCAGGATGATGATGAGCTTCGTCCACAATGACAATTTTAAAGATATCGTCCGGTAACACGTTTTCCCAGTCGTCTCTTAGAAATTTCTGAGCGTTTGCAATTATAACGTCATTCTTTGTGAGATATTCTGAGTTAATGACATGCTTCGTTTCTTCTATCTTCGCTCCATTTGGAATGATATCACGCTGATGACGTTGAGGTACTATCTCTCTCTTTACAAGGAAGTTCTCTCCAGGTGCATCCGGCGAAACAAGTAACTCTCCTTCTAGTTGTTTCGCTATGGTGAGATCTGGCGCAATTACCAGCACGGGCTTGTCAAATAAGAAAACTGAGTTCAATTTTCCCAGAAAGTAGGGAAGACAAGATATAACTCCTGTCTTTCCCGCGCCCGTTGGCATTGAGACAAGACCTATGCGTCCGCCTGGATTTTGTTCAAAGAACTTCTGAAGTTCTTGAAGAGCTTCACGTTGAGGATCAAGAAGTCTTCCCTTACACCTATCCACGATATAAGTGCCATATAAATTGAATATCGAAGGACGTTGTGGCGGCTCGGCCATGTTCACTAGTCTGATCTGAACAGAGTCTTTCCTGCGTTGCAGACGAAACTTAAGACTAGAAAAGTCCGTCTGCGAATCAGCGACCGTTAGCTTGTTCCGCCCCCGCGTGTTACCAGGGCTTTTTTATAACAACTGCATATAGCTGTTCTTTCGTGCACCGTGATTGGACGAGTGGATCTCGTGGAACCATGGTTACGATCTCAATGAATACCAGAGATACAGGCCCCAGATACACAGAACAACAACACGGCGGCGATCACGGAATGAGTGATTTGCTAGTAATCGGATACCCATGTTATGCGCAGAGGACTCTGGGATCGCCAGGGGGCAAACAGCTAGCCATCCAACCTCGTTCCAGGGTCTCTCATCTTACCGCCCCCTGGAGGTATCCTGTAAGTCAGATTCTGCTTGTAACCACGAAAAATAACCACCATTTATTGATACACTTCATGACACATACATAACATTGTAGTCATTGTGCTAATTATGGCGGCTAATCTAAACAGCGACTACATGAAAGGAACTTAGCGAGAGGAATAAGAACCGAGGTCTTTGCAAGATAAGGCGAAGGCAATCAACCTGTAGTGCAGCTCCGGTCACCAGCGCTAGCTCGACAGGTTGTGTGGGTTCTGCAGTGCCTGATGAATTCGGAGATTCCAGCTGGAGATTCACAAGCGTTGCAACCCAGACCAATTTCACATTTCCTGCTCGGTAAGTCTCCCTCTTGTAACGTTTATCTTGTTTATTTCCCATGCTTGTTTTTATAATTTGTTGCATTCTTGTGGAATGCTGTAAAAGCTTCACTTGTAGTACTATTTGGGCTTGGCTATTTTCCCTTAAAATATTTAGCTTTTTTTCTGTTATGCATCAGTCATTTCCAGCGGTGCCCATCCCCCCCCCCCCGGGCAACCGCGGGGCATTTGCTCACGTTGTCAATCCCGGGGTGGGGCATTAGCAAATTTTATCGCGGCCCAGGGGCAGGGCATTAGCATACCCAGGGGCTAACCCCCGGGCATTTGACACACGTGTTTTCGAAAGATGGATGAGTTTAAAGGGAAGAACGAGGCCTTTGTCAAAGACTGGCTTGTCCGTCAGGGACTAGAAAAACCTGTCAATGTTTTTAAAGATATGTTTTCTAAATTTTAGATATTTCTTCAGTACTTGTAAGCATATAAATATAAGCAACATGGTGAACTATATTTTGTATCAAAAAACAATCACTAACGTGAACAGGTGAACACTGCATGAATGACTATTTCGCATTTCGCATTCAAAACTAGCCTAACAATTTTTAAATTCATGAAAGTGGAATTAAAATACTAAAGGTTTGCGAATTCAACTGATTCGATCTTCAACACAGATCTTGCGAGCTTAAAATGCAATGCATCATCATTTAAAATGTCTTGATTCTTTACAGCGACAAGGTGAAAAACAAAAATACCAAAAAAACTATAAAAATTTTGTTAAAAACAAAATACAAAGAAATAAATATAATCAGAATAAACTAGCACATACTGTTGTCCTTGACGTCTTTAATACCATTGCATTAAAATACTGAACAGTTGACCGTTTTATTCACTAGTTAAATAGAAAACTGCACAAGTGTTGGAAGGCGACGATCCCGGGGGCGGGGCATTTGCCCTCTTTCTTCGCCCCCACCCCGGGGCATTTAGACAGCTTATCTGTCCCCACCCCGGGGAATTTGCCCAATTTTTTGTAAAAAATGCTAATGCCCGGGGGTTGGCCCGGGGGGGGGGGGGGGGGATGGGCACTGCTGGAATTGACCGATGCATTATCATTTCCCCCCTCCCCTGAAAATATGAGTTTTATTAACGCATTAGGAATATTCTACAGCTGTAAAAGCTGTAAAAATACCCATGCTGACTACATGTGTAAACACTTAACTTTGTAAGAAAGAAATCCGTGTAGAGAAAATGAAAGTTGAATATTTATGCCTATTTGAAGTTATCTTTCCTTTCAGCCTAACCCCAGAACTAAATAATTCCTTTGTTTTTCCTTTTACAATACTAGATAAGCTTATTACAGGAATCTGTACTGATAATATTGTTGACCGGCATAAGCTTGATTTCTACCTAAAGCTGTGATTTGTTTTATATACAGGAAACCAATTATGTGCTTGTCAACCAAGAACAATAATTTAGGGAGAACATCTGGATGTACAGTGTACATTGCAGATGTGTTGACAGCATAAAGTTTTAGAGTCACTACCTTCAACTGTTAAGCTCATCAAGGTTGTGCCCTATTTTGGCGAGCCCGTAGGGCGAGTCAAAATACAAACAAAGAGTAAAAATTCGCAGCGATACTACACAACAAAACGTCTAATAAGAGATTTATTATCCAACACGCCAAATTGGTATGTTCGTGCGAGCGAATTTCGTGAATATCTATTTACAGGAAATGCGCGACAGAACTATGCGAAGCGGAACGGAATTGGAGCGAGAAATCCAGCTAACTGATTGGTCAACGGCAGGAAACCTGTCCAACCGGTCCTCTGGAGTACAAATACCGCGTGATATTTGTACTCGTCTTAAGCGTTATTTGTACTCTGCCAAGTGCAGTTGGATAATAAATGCCGATAGTAATGAATCCGGCCAGAATCGCCTCGAATGACTGGAAATCCTAGAAATGCTATGGTCTGAGCTACGCCTTATCTTCAAAACGAGTTCGGTGACCCCCGATTTTTTTTCAGTTTGTAATCCAATCTTATCATTTTCTTCCTGCAGTCAAAGTTTTAAAAAAATCTGTACGTGGGACGCTTTTGGGCGCGAACGTCCTTAAGAAGTAGTGAAATCAGGGTGAAATAAGGCGATAGGGGCCAAGTTCCTATCACCGTTTTCATAAATCCAGTCATATATATATACATCAAGGTCTCGGTCTGAGATTTCCCTGTAATGACCTCATTCTCGGTTAATAAGTGGTATGAAGTTGCTGACAACCGCACGCGAAATAAACATTCCTTACGTTTCTTGTGTCGCTTTTGTCACAGTTTATTTGAAATTTACTGTCCTCCAAACAAAAAGACACAAAAACTTCTACCTAACAAAATACTTTTATTTCAATGAATTAAAGAGCAATTCGCCGACTAGTGGCTATTTCATTTTAGTATAATTTCAGAGCTGAACAAAGAGTTTCCAGCAATCTGATTGGTCGAGCGGTTCCTTATATTTAACAATTATCCTGCGAAATCGCGCGGAATATCGTCTGTTATTATTCAACAAATTGTAACACTATCCAAATATGGTCATGATGCTCTCGATATCCGTCATCCGTAGGTGACGGATATCCGGCGATATACGTAGCTTCGTACGTGGGAAGAAAAAGGGAAGTGAAACAATGTCGGCAGAAAGGTTTAAAAATGTTACGAGCTTGGAAATCGACGAAGTCATTAGAAATGCGGTCCCCGAGAACACGAAAAAGTCAACGAAGTTTGCGGTAAAGATTTTTAATGGTTAGTAACGAGAAGTTTTTACAACTGACATTAACATCTGAAATGTTTTGATCGGCAAGCCTCAACCGAAATAGTAACTTTGAAGTAAGATTCAGTTTTCGTATATTTTGCTTGTACTGTTAGCTCATTCGCCGATATGAAAATAAGAGAATGATTAATTTTGCTTTCAGAATGGTTTTTGCAACAAAACGAATTTGTGACCAGTATTGAGAACATGGAGAAGGTTGATCTGGCAAAATGCCTCGAAAAGTTCTACCTCGGTGCTCGCCAAAAAGACGGCAACTACTACAAAGCAAGTTCTTTAAGAAGTATTAGAGCAGGTCTAGACCGATTTTTGCAAAGCCCGGAGCTGAAGAAACCGTACAGTATTATAAGTGACCCTGAATTTCTCCAGGCAAACAAAGCACTTGATGCGTTTCTCAAAACACTGAGAAAAGATGGCGACATCGCTGGAGTAGTACACAAAGACACACTTACCCGAGAAGTAGTTGAAAAGCTCTTCGAGACTGGCCAGCTTGGTCCTGCAGATTCAAAATATCCAACTCAGCTTCAGAACACGGTTTGGTTTTACATTTCCCTTTATTTCGGAAAGAGAGGCCGAGAAAATCAGAGGAATATGACCAAGCAAATGATTGTGTTGAGAACAACTCCCAATGGACGACAGTATTATGAAATCAACCGTGGAGTGGCCGGTGCCCTTCCCAGTACAAAGAACCATCAAGGAGGCATCAGAGATGAAGAAGACGAATCCAATGGGAAGAGGTTTGAATGTCCAGGCTCAGCACGATGTCCCGTTCAGACTGTGAAAAATTACCTTCTTCATTTAAATCCAGAAGCTGACTTCTTCTACCAGAAGCCACGAGCGTTCGGTACGGCAAAGTTTAATCCCGAGGTTGACCCGATATGGTACTGTAATTCCCCAGTAGGTGAAAAGTCCCTGGCAGGAATGATGAAGAAAATGACGTCCAACGCTGGTATCTCTCCGCATTTGACCAACCATTGCATCAGAGCGACAACTGTGACAGTTCTTGGAGAAGAAAACATCGAAGCTCGCCGCATACGAGCTGTGACCGGCCACAGAAGCGATTCCAGCATCGATTCATATAACAGCAGATCATCCCTGAAGCAGTTCCATGAAATGTCCAATATTATCTCGTCATTTGTGACAGGGAATGGAGGCATCCCAGTTGAAAAACCAAACGCAAGCAGTCCTCAAGCAGCGCCATCGTCATTGCGAGAAGTAAATCATCAGCAATTCAACATGCAGCATTTCCAGCAGTTTCAGCAACAACCACAGGGTTCATTCGTTGGATGCACGTTCAACATCACAAATAATTATAACTTTGCAAACTAATTTGCTTTGAAAAAATCCGAAGTGATCTTTTGAACATTAACTCAAATTGACCAAGTGAAAAGCCTTTCAGCGTGTCGTTTTTTCGCTGTCGACAGTTTCTGGCAGCATTTTCGATTTCCGGGGGCGGTCCCCTTTCATTCATTGCTCAAGAACCAATTACGGCGCGCGGTTAAATGTTACAACTGTACCGTTTGAAATAAAGTTTACGAGACCTTTCCTATTACAAGGATTTAGGCTGTTTTGTTATCAATTTGTTGAATAATAAAACAATTATCCTGCTCAATCTTGCGGAATATCGTCTGATTTTAGCCGACTCGGCCTACGGCCTCGTCGGCTAAGTATCAGACGTTATTCCGCGCGATTTCGCAGGATAATTGTTAAATACTTAGCCCACGAGGCCGTAGGCCGAGTCGGCTAAAATCAGACGATATTCCGCGAGATTGAGCAGGATAATTGTTTTATTATTCAACAAATTGATAACAAAATTGATTTCCAAGCTCGTAACATTTTTAAACCTTAACTTTCTGTCGACATTTTTTCACTTCACTTTTTCTTCCCACGTACGAAGCTACGTATATCGCCGGATATCTGTTACCTACGGATGACAGATATCGAGAGCATCATGACCATATTTGGATAGTGTTACAATTTGTTGAATAATAATTAGCTCTTATTAACCGAGCAAGAGGTCTGTATGGGAGAATCTTGACCGAGGTCGTAAGTACAGACCGAACGCAGTGAGGTCTGTACACACGACCGAGGTCAAGATTCTCCCATACAGACCGACTAAGCTCGGTTAATAAGATGTTTATTATATGGCAAAAACAAGAACAATTTCATTCGTTTAATGTAACTAGTTTGTACTAAGTGATAGTTTGCTTGCAAACGGTGATGAGCGGCCGAATTTAATTCTTCCCGGCCAAAATTTGTTCGTCCTCTTTACTTTTTTTTTTCATCAGCTTTTTGGCTCTTACAGAAATAAATATTCTTAGATGAAAACAGTCAATGATTTTGCATTTTAGTTTGCAACTTTTTCGCTTCAAAACATAACTGGTCTAGCTGCCGGTCTAGATGAGAAAATCTAGACCGCGGTCAATATCCATTTTAACCAATCAAATTCCTGAATTTGGTAGTTCCCAGACCTTGTGAGACAGAGACATATAATAAGACGCTATATAAACCGCTCCAGGCCGTTTATATAACATTATCGATGCCTGGCTACTAAGCGCGCCACCTTTGCTATCTCGGCAAGTAAACATGGCGGGCAGTTGTGAATGAATTTTTCATCTATTCGCAAGTTATCACCAAGATATTTAAAAGGATGGAGAATTTTTACAGCGACTGCTGTCATCCTTGGACCGAAAATCCTCTCAAGAACTCGTCTTCAAGGCAGTTAAGAATCGTAACCGCAGTGGTTGCGATGATTGCCAGCAGCAGGTCGGATCGAATGACCGAGATCCGGCTGTTTTTCTCCAAACTAAAGCTACTCATTTTGAGACAATGATAACGACTGTGGATGAAGTCAACAGCGATAAAACAAACGTACCGGAAGAATTTATATTTCGTAGTGTTTTGCTTGATTGTTATACTGCCAAACTCGATATGTAAACGCTGATTCACAATCGATGTAAGCTTACATGTAAGCTTCTTGTTAAGACTATATAGATGCATACGTGTATGCAAACGAACAATTGGGTCCCTGTTTTTATGTTTTAGTCCGTTGTCTGTTTTTAGCTCTTAAATTATACTAAAACAATTATTCGCCTCAGGCTCGGTGAATATTGTCGCATAATCCCCTCGACTTCGTCTCGGGGATTATTTAGTAAATAAACCCCTTCAGGCGGCTGGTATGTCGGCTGATAATGTCCGCGGCTGAGAGATTGTCCGAAAAATGAACATTCGGCCGAGAAGCGAAGCTTCGAGGGCAAATGTGAAATTTTGAGGACAATCTCTCAGCCAAGGACATTATCAGCCGACATACCAGCAAGCCAGAAAGGGGTTTATTTATTTTATAACCCTCCCATTAATTTTCAGTTCGCAATAAACCGCTCGTAAACTGATGGTAAAAAAGCCATTGGTGATCTGATGGCGAATGCGCGTGATTGACGTGAGGGAGCAACGTAAGTTTGATTGGTTTAACTAACTTAATTTCCACTGTGATTGGACCAAATTTGACAAGCTGTCATGTAAAATTAATTCTCGTAACGCCCCTTGGATCAAAAACTCGAAAACTTGGCGCTTTTGGTTCATATATTCCGACGTACTGTTCATAAACTTGAGTAGAAAGAAATGTATTTCAGTCTCAGAATTTACATCTGTGAAACACAGAATGTGTAAAATCTGCACTTGAAGGTGGACTGATTTTTCGTCGCTCTCTCGCTTGAGATGAAGTACTTCAGCTGGTTGTTGTTGTTTTGAGCTAAAGGTCACCGGGTTTCATCTCGCGTTGGTTTTCACGGCCTCTCTTTCCGAAGTAGAGAATGGTGTTGAACCATGCCGAATTTGCAAAACTTTCTGGAGCATGCAGGCCAAGTTGATTTGCTGCATAGAGGACTTCAAGGTCTTCGCTGGAAATTGGACGCTTGTGCTTTGTGAAAGAAATCAATCCCTGTCTCGCAAGATCTTTCAGCGATGGATCTAGAGCTTCGTTTGCCGACTTGAATACTTATCCCAAAAAAGCTTAATGGAAAACGGCTTTCTTTGAAGGGAACCGGAAAAAAATTATCTGTCCAGCCCGGAACGAATTGGCTTTCACAGTGTTGCGACTGTATGGTTTTCCTTCCACTGAATTTTCTGGCTTCTTCGTAAAAAAGGTTTCAACATGGTTGACAATTCTGCCGGCTCCATGATTTCAAGTGCGACTGGAATTTTTCTCTCCTTCCTCCACGCTAAAGTCGGACGCGAACGGTTGGTTTATTTTATAGTTAGTTATCACATTGTATTAAATCTTTATTTTGTAAAATGAATCGGTTTAAATTAACGTAGGACTAAATATTAAAAGTCTACTCGTAACTTTCTCCACCTTCAAAGATATTGACAGCGTATTTTGGTGCCTTTTTGTACTTTCCGGAACAGCACTTGCCATCAGCTTTTTAATGTCACCATCGCTAGACTCAGTAACACTAGTTTGGTTTCTTTCCATATTAAATAAGAGAAAAGAAAAGTTGAAATTCTTGTGCTGACTATGTTTCTCTTCGACAGAAAAAATCGGAGGACAAATATCGACTCGGGCGGGGGTTATTACGTGATAACTGTCCGGAGATTTATACCACGTGACGTAAATTAGCCAATAAAATCAATCAAAAATTAATGGGTGGGTTATAATCTACAATATTCACCGAGCCCGAGGCGAATAATTGTTAAATATGATACTCGCCTGCAGGGAATCATGGTAATTGTATTCATTATCTCAGTGAGTGGTTTATCTATAGACTGCGTTGCGCGTAAACGGGGAAGGGGTTGAAAGGCAAAAATTAAAACGCGAGGAAAGAGAGGAAGGGAAGTTTGCTATAAGAGTCGACCTTCTAGCGTTATGCCCACCAATTTCGATGCAATCCGATTTCAACAACTTTTAATCACTGACAACAAGTTCACCAATTAGAAACTAGCGCATGTTTTGTCGGCATAACTGACTTCCTGCGAAAGCTATGATCTTACTTCCTGGAGTGCTATTGATACATTATCGAAGTGTGAAAAAAAAAAAGAATTATCTTAACATGACCACATAGCAACCACAAGGTTATTTTAACGTGGAAATGCGCTCCACTTCAACTGACGAATACTGGCTCGAAAATAGGGAATAAAAAGAAGGAATATGATTGCAATAATCTTTGCAGGTTCTGTGCTATCAAGTTTGGTGCAAAATGAAGCAGAGAGCGTCTTTTTAAATGTTATTTACAAAGTCCAGAGACTGCTATGGCCGGCTGTTGGTTTTCCTTTGGGTTCACTCTTAAGTCGTAGTAGTAGACGTAGTCGTAGATTGAGTTCTGGCCGCAAATCACAAGCTGCACGATATAAGGACGCCTGTACCTTCAATGAACTGTGAGGTGGTGGAAAAATAGCCAGTATTAGGCCGTCAATTGCCAGAAACAGCTCTTTCAGCTAAAAGTACTGTCACGACCGGTTCTTGCTCGGGTTTTCTCGCTAGTGAGATTTGAACTTGTTAATACATATTCTGGTCCGCAACTTTTGTAAGTTGTTTATGATGCGATTTAGCAACTAATTATCAATAAGTTCGGCTCATGAAGTATTAACCATTAGTACCACCCAATTAGTGGTCTAATGCAAATCCTGCATTTTGATTAGCTACGCTACTAGAGGACTACAAGTGATAGTCATCGAGTAGCGAAACTCGCCGGTTTTTCTTTCGTTTTTTCCCCAAATAAATATTTCTCCAACTTGCATTTGCAAACTTTATTATCGCCCTTTCTGTCCGACTAGTTGGGTGATACTTAAACAATTAGACCCTTGGCCCTCGAGGGCCATGGGTCAATAGCCCATTCGGCTTCGCCTCATGGGCTATTGACCCGTATCCCTTTCGGACTACAGGTCTAACAGTTAAATAGGACTTTTTCGTTCGCCAGCGCTTTCGCCGAAATCTATGGTGGGTGATAACCGTCATAATTCAATTTTTGATTTTCTGACGTGTTATTACATTTTGCATTGTAATGAATTTTTGTATGTGAATTTTATGTTGGTTTTATCAATTTTCTGACAGAATTGGGAAATTTTCGTCTAATCAAATTTACAGGGAACCTAAACTTTCTGTTCATTTAAATTTTCGGGTTGTGTCAGGTTTCGGGGACTTTTTCGAGTTTCTGACTAGTTTTGAATACTTTACCTTTTCGATTCGTTTCTGCTTAATTTATTGCCAGTAGTTCTAATTTTTGGACACATTCAATTTTCTGCTACAACTTTTTCTCGAGTTGGCCTGGTGACTATGAGACACGAGACACCAGATCGAGGTAATATATTTCTTGCCATGTTGATCCAAGATGGCGGATAGAGTAAGAAGAGCCAAGACATGCAAAATAAACCTAATGTTTCATTCTGTGCTCTGTCTGTTGCATAGTGAAGCAGAAATCAAGGACTTTTACAAGCTTTGTGTGGTTTTGAAGCTGAAACTTTGTTTTATTTACAATTCTTAACTGCCCCATACTCTTATTGGACTAACAATTTGAAGAGATAGTTGGGACACAATATAAGGGCTGGTTTTGTGTTTTAGTCGGCCAATGAATATTACTTTAAAATAAAAGCTTCTAAATTATATGAATGTTCACATGACAGTAGCACTCATATTACAAATTGCATTATTTAGCTTGGGTTAATTGAACCATGCCCCTCATGCAAAGACAAAAATGCCCAACAGTCGAGACTTGGAAGCGTGGGGTGGGGATGGATTCTAGTTGCTCTAGAACCAGTGAATGTCTCTGTTTCAACTGCAGTGGCAGCATCTTGTTTCAGAATATCCTTCTCAGCACCTGCACAAGAATTTGTAAACAAATTTGTTAGTCAGGTTGTTTCTAACCTGTGATCTGTTGTCATGTGTTTTTTTCCTTTTAGAAAGAGAGATTGATGTAGATTTAAAACACCTCCAGGACATAGTGATCCTTTAAAACAAAGTGGCTGGTCTATTATCAGAATATGGGAAATGTCAAGATTATGGTGACATTGCACTCCTAACAATCCCCTGCCAGAATGGCCTTCTTTAATACGTTTGTGTGGGGGCTGTTATGACTTGCAAAGATAAGTACAAAGCAACACCCCAAAGGTGACAAAAAGATATCTGTTGGAAAAAAGTTGAATAGTCCTCATTTTCCCACATCTCTCTGTGTATGCTTTGACTGCTGATTGCTTATCGATGTAATCAATGAACTGTGCACTGAGTGGCTCTGGAGCCTTTGGGGAATATCTGCTGTATAGTTCAGCCATCTCAGGTTTGGTCAAGGTAAACAGAAGTTCCTTCAAATCTTCAAA
>JAHPZR010055824.1:0-20000 GCA_019787425.1 Platygyra sinensis | reverse complement strand
AAGAACTTCAACCAGCTTTCAACGTCAACGTCGGAAGTGAAAAGCTGATGCTTTATTAATCTGTTATTTTATATATATATATATATTTTATATTTTACTGTTAAGTATTTGCTTAATCTAGGTTCCAGTCCCCTCACCCGCTTTGTTATATATAAATAGCTGTTTTAAATTTCAACGGTTACTTTTGAAAATGTATGTAGAGTACATACGAAACGTCAAGTCAAAATGAACAAGTTCAATATGTTTATCACTGCTGTTTGTGTCTTATTTTTGATCAAAACTTACATTACCTAAGAAATTAAGTAACGTTAAAAAAAGATAAGCTTTTAGAGACGACTCAAAAGCACTGACACTGGGGCTACACGTTATATAGTTTGGAAGGCAGTTCCATAACTTAGGGGCATATACAGAAAATGCTCGTTCTCCATAAGCTTTTAGATTGGATAGAGAAACTTGGATGGAGGGTTGATCCCAACTGGTAATATTTCCCTGCTTTAGGTAATCGAAGGTAACACTACCATGACATAAAGTAATACTATCAGAAATCTAATCTTGTGCCAATTTAGCATATCCGTTAGCATTGCATACCATACTGGTAAAGAACCCATATTTGGATCAAATACTTTCTGATAAAACGATAGGAAATTTTAGTCTAATATAACCGATCTTTTCCACATTTTGGATCAATTCAATGGAATGAAGTTCGATTCCTGTTTTGCGGAGACAAGGTGACGGACATCAATAAAAGCTGAGTCTTCTTTGTTTTCCAAAGTCTAAAATATCTAATTCAAGGCCGCATCAGTTTAATTAAGGAAGAAGGGTTCACCTGATTGTACATAACATTTTCTTTTCTTTTTGAATACGCAACTTAATTTAAGTACTATTAAGCAAAATTTGGAGATTTATTTGAAGAAACTCAGTATTACCAAGGCATGTTTTAAGTCTCATTTTTCCCAGCTTTTACTTAAAACAGACAAACAGAGAGGACTTGGCCACGAGATAGGGAAAAACAACTTGACAACTCTTTTCCTGACTCGAACTCCGTTGATTGTTATATGATTAATGTTGTACGTACTTATACGGCTTTACAGTTTTAACCTTTAAACCTCTATATGCGTGCTACTCTTGTTTTTCTTTTTTGGCTCCAGCTTTTACGTTATTTTCACATTTTTTTCTCGGTTTTAGGACTGCTCTTTTAATAGGCTGTGCGACAATACTGCACTCAAAGTCGTCTATTAGGGAAACATTCGAATACGCTCTGATGCTTCTTGCAACAGATGGTATTTTAAGTTTAACGGCAATGAATGTAGTGGCCCCATGCTAATTGAATCAGTACTTTACACTGACTGGATTGGAGGGATTCCAAACATCCACCGTCATCATTCCCTTGAAGGTTACTTCGAGAACCTTCCACGCGGTATGGTTAAATTTGAACTCTGGGTAGGCAAGTGCTCTGGAGACAAACTGGGTAACGCTTACACAGGATGGTATTCAGTGTCCCGGATAATGATCGAAGAAGTACCGCCATCCCAGTAGCTAGACGTTTTGGAAAAAAATAACAGTTTATTGGTAAATAGCTAATAGAAGGAAATGGTTAGGACACGTGGCAAAATTCTTTGTTGTAAGTTTTTGTTCGCTATTTTGGGGGCTTACCCTCCACACAAAACTTGGCAAAATACAAAAGGTGGTTAAGAAGCATTAAGATTATATAATTGATGCCTATTGTAAACTGTGAAGTCAATGCAAAAAGAAAATAATACACAAAGGCCCCTTCAACAGAACTCTTAGCATATTTACTCTCTTCTTTGATGTTTACCGCCCTCCCTAACGATTTCCTCTTAGTAACTATGATTGATTAAGTATTTCACCTTACACCCAATGTCAAAATTGATAGCAAACTCAACTTTATATCTGATAGTTGTTCATTATCTGTTTCAGTACCGTAGTTCTTAGCCCTTGTTAATTTTTTTTTTGTTTTTGCTTGAACAAAAAAAGGGTACGGTTACTTTCAATTGAAAGGCAGGAAGCCATACGCTACTTAGCAGGAAAAGAGCCTACAATTAATGTGGAGTTTGAACTTTCTTTAAAATTGACAGTAGATTTTCTGTTGTCTAGTAAAATACTTAACCGGCGAATTGCCATCACTTGGAATGATATTAAAATATTGTGAACAAGCAGCAGTCTTCTGATGAAAAAATAAAACAAACTAAAATTAAATGACACGAAGAAGTCGCAAACTTCTCAACAAAACGTGAAGCCATTTATCGTCTTTCGATGTCTTCGTATGGAAAAAAAAATTATCCCTTTCAGTGTGTGTTAAAGATAGAATTTTACTTGTAGGAGGAGAATTCTTTAATATAATTATAATAACTATGATTGGTTCCCTTTGAAGTCCGAATTTTGCAATTCTAACGGCAAATTTGTTTCGACGAATTGCTTTTTCAATCCAGAGTATTGTTTTATCATTACAGCAGCTGTTATTGTTTTAGGGCTAGGGCCATTGTTTCTGTTGACCTTTTCAATCTATTGTTTAAAGTAAACATTTTTTTTTTTAAGTAAAAACTTAAGGACCATTAACCTCCAAAAAAGGAGAATATAGCTTTTAATATCCTTCTCGAAAGGAAAAATAAACTGAAAGTAAATTGTCCCAGTGAGCCTGGCAAACTTTTATGGCTGGGGGCATTGTTTCTGTTTTTTGTTTAAAGAGAGACAAAGGAGATGACAAGACAACAAACTAACTGGAAACAATGCGGATTGCGAAGATCAACGAGTACAGATAATGAAAAAAAAAAAGCTTGGTTATAATTGTCTTTTGTGGAGGCGCGTTGGCCTCTTGGTTAGTGCTTCGGTCTCCGGATCGCGCGGTCGTGGTTCGAGCCCTGGCCGGGGAAATTGTATTGCGTTCTAAGGCGAGACAATTAACCCTCCCAGAGCCTCTCTCTACCCAGGTGAATAAATTGATACCTGCAAACTTGATGCTGGGGCTAACCCTGTGAAGGACAGCATCCCATCCAGGAATGGGGGTGAGTGGAAATACTCCTAGTCGCTTCATGATAAAGCCGCTTGGCTCAAATGCAGAATCTACCCTTTTACCTTACAATTGCGTTTTTTTGTATTTATCACTTGCAAGCCAAGTCACTTTTGTTCCGTAAGCAGTTCACAAGGGCACTGCTGTTTATTACAACAAAGGAACCAAAGGCGTCTATATTTATTTTAGCATAGCTCAGCTAGATAAACGCAAAATTAGAGTTCCGGCATCTCAGTAGCGCAGCCTTTATTACTTTTGTTACTTTAGTTATTTCTGTCTTCAAATGTTCGGAATCAAAATTCTTTGGGGAAAAATGTTGGCACCTTAACACTGGGACCAAGAGATTATGATCTGTGAGATCATCTGATGTTTAAAAAAAAACTGACCGTTCCAAAAAAATGGGTGTTATTTTTTCCACATACTTGTCTTAAACATGATTTTCGAGGTGAAATGTCTATTGAGCTTTCTAATCTAAGTAGCCGTTTACTCCCGCCCAAAGGACCGTGGTGCCGTCATCATGAATTAGCAACAAACATCTCTATATCTTTGTTAAAGAAACGACTAACGCGCGCGAAAATAACCACTTATTTACGTTTCTCTTTTCACTTCTGTCAACATTTAACTCAGTTAAATTTTCCTTTGAACATGACGGTACAGTGGCACCTCGCTAAAACGAATCCCCCTATAACGAAGACCCCGTTATAACGAACAACATTAATACTAATAATAATAATAATAATAATAATAATAATAATAATAATAATAATAATAATAATAATAATAATAATAATAGGTTTTATAATGAATTTCAGTTTTTAGCGGTAATTTTAGATTGTTTCTATTTTATTCACTGATTAGCTCATGGGCTACGCTGCGGCGCCTCGTGTTGCTTTTATTGTATATGGCATACAGACGTTTTTTACCGCAATAATAATAATAATAATAGTAATAATAATAAATAAGATGAAGCCCGGCAAAATTACAATAAAATATGTGGAAACAAACCCCGTTATAACGAAATCGCTCGCAGTCAGTAAAAGCGACTTGATGATACAAATGGTTCATAAGCCAAACACGACTCCTATTGGTCAAGATAGGGAAACTTTGACCTTCAAAGCTTTGCTTTATTTAAATGTAGCTGTTCACGCGCAAGTCTGTAGACTGTTTTTCGTGGTGTATATTCAATTTTTCAGCTTGGTTCAGCTTGGTTACCCCGCTATAACGAATATTTGTGTTGTCAACCAGATATTTAGTTATAATGGGGTCTTCGCTATAACGAAGACCTCACCATAACGAACATGTTTTTCGGTACCGTGGCACTTCGTTATAGCGGGGTTCCACTGTACCAAGATTTCTAATTAAGAAAATATTTCTTTTTATTTTGTGCGACGAATAAAAAAATAGAATTCTACTGAGATTAATGCTTCGGGGAAGAAGCGTTTTGGTACTCCTTAAAGTGTTTAGCTTTGAAAGTTGCACAGAAGTAGCTTTAACGTACGGTACTTTTGAAATTGAGTTGACAAAGAAAATGACGGGAGATAATGTTTTGTTTTACAATAAAGTTTCCATATAACGCGCCCTGTGACTGGCTGAAACAGCGTGCTTTATCAGAGATTAGAGAACGGGTTGATGACATTAAGTTTTCAAATTTTTGCTTCGGGAATTTCGACGAAATTGAAATTACATACCCCTTGTGCTATTTGATAGCAGTAAATATGGCTCATGGAGACTATTGTTGACAACAGTAGTGTAAAAACTGTACGAAAATAACAAGTTTTGCTAGATTCCGACAAAACACGTAGCAAAATAAACAAACTATCAACCTGGCGAAATCTTCGTTGAAATACATTATAATACATTACGAAGGCAGAAATTATACTGAAGAAGTAAAACAACGACAGAGAATACCAATTGAGCTGTCTCTGTTAATTATTAGAAGTTTTATTTTTGTACAAATGCTCAAACACTTACAAGCAATGTAGTAACGCTCGATTGCTTTGTAGCAACGGCTCGGGTCATCTCAGAGAAGTGAGCCTCAGCAGTTTCGTATCATCACTCCGGCACCCGACGAGTATTCAAAGCTTGCTCCTGTGGTCGGAGTTAAACAAGTGCGAGCAGTCTAGTCTTTCCAACTTTTAAGCTAGTTCGGGCAATCTTGCTCCAAGCGGATGAAAGCCGTAAATAACTGCAGATTCTTTCAAATACAACTCAGCACTTTGCATTTTCATCCGCAAGCTTTGAGCTCCTTCTATTGTAATTTCCTTTGGAAAAGTACCTCAATGCGGCCGGATTCCTCTAGACTAGCAACCGATACCTGCACCAGATTCAGGTCCTGATTAAACAGGTTAAACTATTAAAAAAGTGAATGTCATGAAAAAGATTGCTCAGTGTTGTTCATCGTGGCAATAATAATAATAACAATAAAATATTATCGTTTGTCTCACGATGTAGTCACTTTAGGATGTAAATCACGACGTTTCGACTGCGTACTGCTAGTTTTCATCAGGCGATGAGGTCGACTGGTTATGCGAAACCTTATAAAGCATGATGCTTCGCTGTGATTGGTTGGTTTTCAACAGCTGTGATTGGTGCGTTTCGATCCTCACTGTTCCGGTTGGCTGCTCCCTCAGTGGCCCGCTTTTTTGTAGCTCTCCTGTTGTTGTGTTTTTTGATCGTGGGCATCCATGCTTCTGGAATTTCAATTCCACTATCCCTGTTGATGTTGTTAGGGTGAAGTCTTATATGAATTGCCTCTTTGACCCTGCGCGTGTACCAATGTGAATCACGATCAATAAACTTTACCTCTTCCCAAAGCGGATAGTGCCCGGTGTTGTGAGCGTGCTCTGAAAAGGCGGAGGTCTGGGTACGGGTTAGCCGGATGTCTCGGTCGAGCTCCTTTATTCTGTCTTGCATAAGTCTTCCAGTCTCGCTGATGTAAACTTTACCGCATTCGCAGGGAATTGTGTAAACAACGCCGTCTTGTTTAGACGGGTCGGCAGGGTCTTTTAGCCGTACTAATGTGATCTTAGCGTAGTTTCCGACTTGAAAACAGCGCGCACGCCTTGTTGTTGTAGGCAGCGGCAAAGCTGTTCGGACAAACCTCTGACATAGGTAAAAACGCTGTGGATTTGAGCTCGGTCGCGGGCCCTTCGTTAGTGGTTGGTTTCCTGGTTTTGGTGCCTTTCTGCAAAAAAGAAAGAGGATAACCATTAGAAACAAGCGTAACCAGTCGACCTCATCGCCTGATGAAGACTAGCCGAGTACGCAGTCGAAACGTCGTGATTTTCATCCTAAAATGACTACATCGTGAGAAACGATAGAATTTTATTGTTATTAAAAAAGCGAACTTTGAATGCATTGTTCTTCTCTCGAAAGCCACTCCAAAGTGAAAGCTTAGCTGAAGTCCAGTTTGTGATTAACAGATGTCGTCTCGTTAGCCAATCAAATTATGCGAACAATTTTAACAACGATTGTGATTGGCTTATTTTAGCGTGCTTCATCAGAGATTAGTACACGGCTGACGCCACTATTACTTCTTTGGAAAATAAAGTTTGGTTTAAAAATTAGGCGAATGTGTAGGGAAATTATTGGATTCTTTATGATAAAACAAATAAAGAAGCCTCGACTAAGCTCTGTTCTGTTGTAAAGCACTTAGGAAGCGGTAGAGCACTCAATAAGTTGGGAAAAACACTCCACTGCGTCTCGTGTTTTCCCCTACACTTCTTTCGTTAGTGTCAGTTTTGCCGGCAAAGCGTCTATATTCTTTGAATCTGTTTTGAGACTTCGCTTAGTTTCTTCTACGTATTGTAAAAGGGAGCGATTACAATTGTTGCTGTCACGAGTTATGGCTGAAGTGATGTGACGGGTTACATCAGTGGAAAAGGAAGTGTATTGTGTAAGACCGTTAGTAATGCAAGGACAAGTAGCGCTAAATTGACCTCGCCTTACCGCCGATACTAATTCTGAGTGCACTTTATATTATCATTTGCTGAGGGATTTAATGTTAATGATGTTATAACGATACGCTAGTACAATAACGTGACATATGTTTAGCAATTGTTTTTCTTCAGTGTTTAACTCTTGTAGACCTCGATACGGGACACCTGACTATGTGAATGAGCGTAAGGTTTCCAGTTTAGTTTGAAATCAAGTTACATACACCGCATAACACGATAAGTAAAGATTGTTCTGTTGCTTTTAATTGTGTGTTTTAAAAGGGCGCATTCTTGAGGGGGGGGGGGGGGGGAAGGAATCCAAAATTGAATTTTTAGATCTAAAAACGGACTTTTGCATTTCTGCAGAGAGCAAATTAATCCAAAATCACTTGGATCATAGTGCATCAAGCAAACGAGAGAATCCACTCTGGACTAGAATTCTTCGGCTTCTTTAATGCACCATGATCCGAGTGATTTTGGATTAATTTGTTTATTAAAGTAACCGGCCCAAAATCCGTACCAGCTGTTATTTAACAATTAAATCTTAATTGGTTTTCCTTTAAATGTAACGCACCATTAGTCTTTGCATCGATTAAACATAACTTTGAATTTACTACCCTGATGGATGTTCGAAACGTTTCCCTGGAAAGTCCGACAGGATCGGATGTGTTTCGTCAATCTATATAGGCTAAACGTTCCTTTCTATTTCTTGTTCTCTTTTTAACTTGGAAAATAATATTTTCCAAGTTGTAGGTTTGGAACGCGGATTCACTCCATCACTCCTTCACTTCCCGTTAGACATTTGGAAATCCGTGGGGAGCTTCCATATGAAAAAGCCGCAAGGAATGCTCTTCGAAAAATTTGAATTTAACTCCTACGGGAGACTTATGTGGACGTTGCCTGAGCCTCATTATATCATTAAAAGATACCACTTAAAACGGAACAGGTTCGATTATTAGCTATTGTTCAAGAGAGGATCCCGTGGGCACTTGTAGACCCGACTCGCGTAATCGAGAGATCAGCAGAAATCAACTTGAAGCCTGAAAAGCGAGAAATTAATAAATAGGAACGTTTCTTTTAATTATTTTTTCTTCTAATGCACCCTAAACGATACTTTGACAGATAAAAACGGTTATGTTTCGTCGTCAACACCGTGAGACCAGAATCCTTGATTTGTACCCGAGACGACGAAAATTTGTCAACCTTTGCATATAAGAGTTCTCCCCCCGGGTTTTGAACATCAGGCGTTTAAGGCCGTTTTCATGGTCGCTTGGACTGTGTCAAGTTAGTTACTCTTTGAATTCTGACCTAAGTACTCAATATCTTATCGCAGAAATGCTCTACATTGAATAAATTCTCGTACGAACGCTTTTATAAACTGAAGCTACCTGTAATTATAGAAGTCTCTTAGCTCATTTACCGAAAGTGCCCGCTCATACAGGTTTAACCATACTCGATTGCCAAAAAAGAAAAAGAAGACACTGATCGTGAAAGTCACAAAATTGACGAGCTGTATGAATTTTCGCATGACTCAACTCGTGATTAAATGTTTTTAAAGGTCAACAGTCGAGAGAACTGAGGAGGATTCGAACGATGCGTCCCGCTGTTTATTTCATATACGACTAGTAGTTTCCATGGGAAAGTGAAGTTTATGTCGAAGATGTTTTTATGTCATTTAGGAAGTATTGTAGAGGGATAGTGTACATGAGCTACTAGATTAGAGTATTTTGCCAAAGGCTAATGCTTAAAAACTCTTGTGTTTTTTTAAAAACGTACTGAAGGCGACACAATCAACTGTTTACTCATGCCAAAAACCTTTCTTCGAGTATTCACTATTGACCGCGACCGCATCAGGTCACGATTAATTTGTGACAATAGGATATTTTGTATCTGTTTTCAATTAGTGATGTTCACTGGAATGCTCCTCCGTTAAACTGACGAAACTGCTTGTTAAATGTTTTTAAAAATGTTCCTTGAAAACCGTTTTGTTTACGTTAACTTACCGTTCGAACGGCTATACTGTTTGTGACATTCTGAAAGCTCATCCGGAGTCACGCTGTTACTCCACGCTGATTGGGTAATGCTAAAGAATACATCCAATCAGGGTGGAGCAAACAGCGTGACTCCTCCGCACACGAAATCTCGGCTGCGGATGCTGGTCGCTTCGAAAGCTGCATTTCTCGAAAATTATTTGGCGGTTACCACTTGGATTTTAAATGGATCTTCGATTGAATGCCACGAGAAGAAGCATCAACCTTTCAGTTTATCTTGTGTTCCATTTGGAAGCCAGGCGATTCAAATTTCTGGGTGAAAGTCTTCGAGCCTTCGATCCATTTTCCAAGTTGAGTGGCTCATAGCCACTTTGTTTATTTTTTACGAAAGTGTGTCATCAAAGGTTGCAAATGTTCGTCTAAATGGGAGAGATTGGATGTTATCTATAGGCGAGAGTGAGCGAAAGATCTCGACCCGCAGGCATGAGAGTCACGTATTAGACGTGAGGGCTGCATGTGGGTGCACGTGATCTGTGAAGCTCAATCCAAAAAAAAGACAGCCGTCGAAACAGTGGCTGGTGATCAAGCCCAGTGTTTGACCGTAAACTTAAAATATGCTAGAATTCCAGAGTGCTTTATGAATTAGCTAATACCACACTGATCACGCATGATTCTGTAACGAATAAACTGCATTTGATCTGTCAATTTAGAACAAAGTAACCAAGCGTTATGAGAACTGAACACGTGTCGTGAGAAAAAGTGTTTTAACTGAGCTTTTATTTTACGCTGAATCTGCGCTGAATCTGTGCTGAAACCACTGCAAGGTTGTGTCATGTCTAGCAGAACTCACCAATCAAAACGCTTTGTGACAGATTAAAACGAGCTGAAGGGAAACATAGAAATACAGGAAATTCTCTATCCTCTCCCAGTTCTTTTTGATTCGACTTTGGAGGCAGGTTAGCTCGTAACACAGGAGCATTAAGCTAACAGAAATGCGAGATATCTTCTCTGTCTTCCTTGCCGTTGTTCTTCCTTTGCTCTTCACGCGAACCGACTCAAAGCAACTGCACTCAAACAATTCGACCGCTACATGTAAGGTAGGTAAGGTCAAAGTTATACCGTTACAAACTGCGGTTACGTTTAAAGAGCTTGGTTTGTTCAACGAGAACTTATACAAGAAGAAATACACCGATATAGATAGATATTCTCAGATGTACTTCCTTTTGGGCAATTCTGTATAACTTCCACTTAACTTGTACCGTTAAGAATAGGAACATTCAAATTTTTGAGAGGCCGCTGTAATTCGGGAATAATTGAAATCGTATCCTGAAGAAGTCACCAGTGACGAATAGTCTTAGCACCCTAATCGAACCATAAATCGCCAGAGATGAAAAATAAGGGATACATGAACCGCAAACGTTTAGCTCAAAGTTACTAATCGCCACAATATCCTACTTACTTCAGCAATGGTGAATGTTCGGAAGATTTACGTGAAATTTTGTTTGAACAGCAGGATCTTCATTCTGGAATGCCTGGAATGCCCGGCGTCCCCGGAATACCGGGAACCCCGGGTGTCCCGGGTAGGGATGGCCTCAAAGGAGAGAAGGGCAGCATCGGAAAGCGGGGATCACAAGGAGTTATAGGAATGCCAGGGAAAAATGGACCAAGAGGCCCTGAAGGTTCCAAAGGGGAGGAGGGGAGGAAAGGAGAAATCGGTAAGATGGGAGCAAAGGGAACTACGGGTATTCCTGGGAACACTGGCCCCAGGGGTTCAAAAGGATCCAAAGGAGAAAATGGGATCGGAACAAAGGGACAGAAAGGTGATGCAGGGACCATGGACCCAAGACAGGAAGCTAATTGGAAACAATGCGCATGGCGAAGGGACTCTGAGACGGATGACGGTAAAATAAAGGTAATTCATCGTATCAGGATTTATAAAACTTCTTGGATTAATAAAACTTGCGTTCTATGAGGAAGTAAATTCCAATGATAGCTAATAATTTCATAACTAAGCATGTTGCTCTTATTTCATCCAATTTATTGTGGTGTAGTGGTAGAAAGCTTGTTTAACGCGATGAATGTTAATTTCGTGGTAAATGATCGCTGGCTCTGAAAGGTAAAACCAAGTCCAACTGCACTGAATGCTTACACCGAGTCAGATGTTCGAACTGCAACTAATAATACACAAAAAGATAATTAACTCTTCCAGAGATGACGAAAAACAACAGCTTTTCTCCTAACTGATTTGTCAATCGGTAATGCAAATGCTAAAATTGAAGTCCGTTTCCTTAGACTCGCTGATTAATCGATCCACCGATCAATTGGTCGATCTATCAGTTGATTGATTGATTGATTAATAGGATCGCACCCTACTTATTTACTTATTTATTTATTTGTTTGTTTTTTATCTATTTATTTGTTTATTTATTTATTTATTTTGTGTAGTCCCTATTTCGTTCAGTCCGTCGTGCGTACCGCGAAAGGAAACCGAGAGAAAAAATGGCCTCTCAAAATCTTAGGGGAGGAAAGCGCGAAAGGGGACTCCGACAAAGCCAGGAAGTTTAATGTTTTCGGACAGAATAATTTATCGATGTGCATTTATAGTTTATTAACCGTGTACAATAGAATTTGTTTTCCTGATCCCCCTTCTCATTATCGCTTAACCCTTGGAGAGTGTTTAAAAAAATATCGCTCCACCCTTTAAGGTGACTGGAAACAGTTTCCAGTACTTTTAAAAACTTAGGGTTTGATGGGTCATTATAACCACTCTTTATCGGTTGATGCCTCAATTATGGTATCAACAAACTGCCTAGTCATTAGTGAACAAGTTGCTGTTAATTTTGTGGCACAATAGGTTACCATAGCAACAATATGACCTGCTGAAAACACCCTTAATTTTAGCTTTAAGCGCTTATTACTCAAAAATGAGCTCGGTGACCCCCATTTTTTATTATCGAATTGCAATTAGCATGATAAGATGCAACTTTTTGCAAAGTTTAAAAAAATTCTGTTAAGGGAGTTCAGAGCCACCTTAAATTTTCAAAAATTTATCATATTGTTGCTATGGTAACCTATTCTTGGTTTTCACGTGACGTCACAGATTATGCAAATTTGATGATCCGCCATGTTGGTGCACCTCGAAGCGTGTGATCACATGTAAATAGAGGGAAATATGGGCCATTTCTAGATTCTTTGCTGGTGATCTCGCGACCTCTCAATGGATTTTGGACTCGAAGACGACTCGGAAAAACTCAGCAAAGCTATCCCAGTGCTTTCAGGTTACGTGGAAGGGCTGGGAACTCGAGTAAAAGAGCGATATTTGGCGAAAATATCTGTTATCGGAGTCGACCCGGCCAGCATCCCGAAAGAGCAATTTAATGGGGAATGCTTAGATACTTTTTGTTCTGAAAGCGAGCCATTATACGAAAAAAAATTCAAGGCCTACAAAAGTTTGAACGCCTATAATCAAATGGTTTTCGGGGCTCGTTCAATCGGTGATCATGAGAGGAAAGCTAATTCGCGAAAACTACTACGTCGTGGCCGGCAAAGCCGCGTTCGACACTCACAGGCTATGAACGAACCTCCTGTTGATATCTGAATCGTAATTTTGATGTAGTGTCTGGTGAATCTATACAGATTTTACATACAGGTTCTTCCCATTGAATGTGTGTCAGTAATATTGGCTGCCAACCCTTTGATGTAAATTTATATGGCAGTCTCTATCAAGATGTCATTTGCCAGGAAGTGGCAGATCATTGAATATTTAACGATTGATCTCCTAGGTGGTCGTTTGAATTCACTCAACTATGCACCAGTTCAACAGCAAAATAATGGTAATGACTGTGGCATTTTGTCATTGCATTTTCCTCCTTTTTTGTTAATAGCAGAGACCCTAGGCAGGTAACCTTTGATCCCTCAAGAATGTGTTCACATTTGGCTGAATGTCTGAGAAATGGGAATATAAGCAATTTCCCAGTATTTTAGTAGTAACATGGACAAACCTAGTCCAAAACTTGTTTATTAATAGGATGCAAGAATTGAAAGAAACAAATTAGTCATAGATCCAAGGGCTGGATGACCATATCTTTTGCTGTAAATAGGCTCAATAGAATTTGAGATTCTACATATCACAGGAAAAAAGGTGATTACTAAAGTGGTATATTATTGGTAAATACTTGACTAATGAAATCATTCACCTTTTTATTGGGAAAATGGAATCAATACCAAATTTGCATAATGGGATATTGTCTGGTGCTGGTCTAACTGACATAAATTTAAATACCAATATTTTACCAATGGCATACTACTTGGGAAATAAGTTCTTTTTCTGTTTGCATGAGTTGCTTGATAGTATGCACGTTTTTGTTTTTTTTGTTTTTTTTTTGGGGGGGGGGGGGGGTGAGGGGGTGTGAATGGTGCAAGTTGTTTACTGGAAAAACCTGGGGAAGTTCACTAAAAGTGTAAATTAGGGTTTCACTCACTGGCGAGTAACAATGCTGATTGTACAACATATTTCTTGCCAATCCTTAGCTTTTGCTATCAATCTGCCTCTGTAAGAGCAATTTACAATTTGCATCTGGTCTGCACACCCCCAGAGAAAGATTTGAAAATATGATTTAAAATGCAAACTTAGTTCCATGGATTAGCAACCTTCAGTTTTGAAAATATTAAGACCTCAAACTGTTTTGCATCCTCTATAAATTTACTGACGTCTTCCTCACAAACCATTAATAATTTGCCCTGAATTATCTTTGACATTCTTTGAAGGAGGTGGTGGAGAGAGGGAGATTGGAAAAATGAAGCAAAAATATAATTATCAGCCTTGAAAATACTATAAGCTAATTTATTTTTGCCATTTCATTTGTCTGAATTATGTTAGTCAAGTCAGAGGGTTTTTCCATAAATCTGTGAAATACCCCTACAGTTTTTTTTTTTTTTAACATAATGATTTCCTTTCTCACTCTATCACATATAATATTATTATTGTTTATAAATATTGAATATATAACATTGCCTGGAACACATATAAATTGCAGAGGCATGTAAATATTTTCTTTGCACCAGCACATGTAAAATGAAAATGCATAACACGAAGATGAAAAATTTTCACTTGAAATGGGCCATTAAGTTGTAGCTTCATCAGAACAATTATAGACACTCAAGAAATTTATCAAGAGTTAGGCTTTTCCTGTTCACGGCAGGTGCGAGATGTTCAAATGTTTTCATCAGCACTTCGATGGACGGCAGCCCCGTATAAAATCGCACTTTGTCATTGGTATCGAAGAAATCTCTTCCAGGTGCCTTATAGCCACAAGGTCTTTCAAATAAATACTAAAACTCTTCAGTTTCAGTCCCTTCACTGGCCACTTCGGGCTCGGTTTGTGGGGAGGAATGTGCGAACTCTAGTTTTGCGCTTCGCTCCCTGCCAATCGCAAAAGTATCCATTCCATCAGTTAGCTGTTCCTCTGTAATTTCTGATGTACTAGCCCAGATTCAAAGTCTAAATCACAGATGCGACCACCGCTTTGTTCTAGAAGTTTTCTCTTCTTTGTAGCTTCCTTCTCTTGTTGTTCAATGGCGGCCCTCCGTCTCCTTTCAACTCGGCTCTCAGATCTTTCTACAGAAGCTTAAAAGTCCTTTGGAGGTCGATATTCTTTCTTTCCTAAATTTAGGGAAGGTACCCAGTCTGGATTGAACTGATCGAAGTCCTTCGCTGGCTGTCCTTGGTGAAAATGACGACCGCAAACTCTCTCTGTCTCAAGGATATTCTTCTCTGCACTGTCGCCACGACTTACTGCACCGATCTACCTTTCCCTACGCTTTCTACCCAGTTCCTCGTACTCTTCGCCTTGGTTAGTGATGGTTTTTGGTATCTGAAAGAATCCAAGACCTTTACGTTTGCCACTTTTGGATCCACATGCAAACACAATGCATAACACCATAGTTAACTCTCCTACATTTCCTCACAATAGCTTCTCTTTTCGATCACTTTGTTTACTATCGAGGGACACCAACATGGCGGCTAGCAACCGTTGTCAAGCAAAAGGTCACGTGGGTGAAAGGCAAGAATTGTGCCACAAAATTAACAGAAACGTGTTCACCAATGATTGGGCAGTTTGTTGATACCATGATTGAGGCATTAACCGATAAAGAGTGGTTATAATGACCTATCAAACTCTAAGTCTTGAAAAGTACTGGAAACTGTTTCCAGCCACCTTAAGAGGCTGTCTCTCTAAAAACCGACCAGTGATTTTACTTCGAAAATTCGATTTTTCTCATAAGCTGGGATTTTAAAGCCCTTACCTAGTTACAGCGGTTATCAGTCACACGCGCCCTCCAAGGATTTTTTTCCATTTCGAAAACTACGTTTTGGTGGACGTCAATCAAATGTATCCATGACAATAACGGCGTCAAATTCTCAGAGTATCCGAGTTGCTCTTTCATATCTTTATTTGACTCGTCGATAAACAGAAACTGAGAAGTAAGACTTATAAAATCGTTTGAAGCGCCTTTTCGTTCGTCTCGCTCACGGGCAATGCTTTGAAGCTACAAATTTACAAACATTGTACAACCACAACAACATGAGAATGAACTAAATATAAATATAAACTTTATTACAGAATGAACTACAAAAGTCTAACTGCTAATCTCTTGCCGCTTTCGTTACCTTTTTATTACTGACATTCCCACGTGCCGTGTGGTTCTCTTGACGGTTTGCTTTGCATATAATTTGCCTGTCTGGTACTAGTGTTCCAACCACGCTTGAAACTCGTAAAGATTGATCTCTGCATGCCTTGATTATCAGTATTTTAGCAAGGCGAATGACAAAAATTTCTGCGGTGAAAATAATCTGCATCCATAACAAGCTGATAAATAGTCAGTCTCCACATAAAGCGACTCATTTCTGAGGCCAACTTTTTCAGCTACCTTGTATCTTTCCTTTCTTCAGCTTTCTTCGACTTTCTCTTTGGCGGATCGCTCACGGCTCTAAATATTTTGTTTCGTACGCCGCCTTCTTCACAAACGTTTCGCTCGCAAAAAGTGTTTATGCTATGCAATTCAAAGACAAACCATGTTTCCTCTACATAAGAGCCCTCCATCTCAGCGAAATTGCAAATTATTTTGTCAGAATAACTGAGCGATTATTCCTGATCCAACGACGATCGAACAGGGCCGTGAAACTGACACGACGAAATGAACACGAATATTGTCATGGATACATTTGATTGACGTCCACCAAACTTAGTTTTTGAAATGGCAAAAAATCGTTGAAGGGCGCGTGTGACTGATAACCGCTGTAATCACTAAAATGAGTTTTATTTGATTAAAAATTGTAATTGAATTTTCCTAGGCTTAGTTAAAGTTCGGTCCGCTGGACTCAAGTTGCATGCCTGCCGAAACTGGAAAAATAGCACATATTGCCCGGGGGCACCCAACGACAATTTTCGGGAATATATCTGTTCGGAAGACGATTTGAGATCTAAAATTTTCGGAACATTTTTTGTAAAATTTCTTGCTTGCCTGCTTCTCCTAAGATTTTCGAACATTTTAAATATGGTATAATTGCCTATTTTTAACGGATTTTTACCCTAAAAGGGTCACCTATAATTTTCGGGAGCCTTTTTTCTGGCTGAAATTTTCGAAAAGGTAAGTTTTGATCCCTGTAATTTTCGGATCACTAGACTTTCAGCTAGGAAATCCGAACAGATGAAAAATTTTTAGGGGATAAAAATATGCCTATATCTACCGTTTAAATACCAAAATACTTTCAACAATGCTATGTTTTAGTGGTTTTGAACTATATTCTCGTTGGGTGCCCCTGATATTGCCGTCGCTCTAAAAAAAATAATATTCGCTCAAAAGTCCCAATTCTTTTTTTAAACTATAGATATATCACAACAGTTTGTTTAGCCATGTTTCAATTATAATTCAATGTTGTTCCTTCAACGGCTGAAAGCAGATTTTCTACGCGTTAAATCGAGTTTTGAACCAAACACGAAAATAGCGCTACTTTGAAGGCGCGTTTTAAAAATGTGGCACCTGTTTGAAACCGCTGAACTACATGAATAGAAAGTATAAATGACACTTAATTCAAAACAATAATATAACTTGTCTGCCCACTAGGTTTTCAAAACTAACGACCGTTTAAAGTTCTGGAAATTTTGAAAATACTTCAGTGAGTAACTGCATACTCGCCTTCGTGAAGTGCTCCTATAAATTCACGTAAATCTCTTACCTGGCTTCAAGATTAAAGTTTTGGTCCTTTGTAGCGATCCTTGAATCCTAGGTAGCATTAAAACTGCCAGCTTTTCCTTCCAGCGGTAGGTTTGTATACAAGGTACATTTACACGTTCCTGATCTGTGTCGAGCGTGACGGTCACATACTTCCGTGTTCTTTGTATTGCTGACCATTGTTTTCCTCGAAATCGGTTTAATCATGTAGAGTCCTCTTAAAAGGTTTGTAGAAGCACTCTTTTGGACAACTCTCGGCACACATCCAATATGAACAGTAAACAGGGATCAGGGGATCCACAGAAGGATTCATAAATGTCACGGCCATTTACAACGGGTGTTTTCGTTCCCAATCTTCGCGTGAGTATCACAACCTGATTCCCGTGATACAGAGTGGGAACTAATTTAGGGTGCCTTTCTTTAAGAAAATCCAAGATCCGAAAGAATCCGAAAATGAATTTTGCGTTTCTTTACTAAACAGATCAGTCCTATATCTCTCGGATCATGGTGTGTCAAAGGAACTGAAGTATCCACTCTGGAGGGTAGTACAGCGGGGTCTCTGTTATGGTTAACGAACGGAAAAAACTGAGGATCACGGATCACTAATATAAATATGTCGTTTTACCGAATCACGAAAATAAGCACGTAAGATACTCTTGATAATAACCTATCTACAAAGAGTGTTTGAAGAAAGCAAATTACTGAAAGGCTTAGTCAAGGCTCCATATTGCAAATCGCATACTAAGTCACCCTCGACAGACGACTCTAACCATTCGACTCAAATAGAGTGGTAAAATCAGGAGTATCGGTTTGTACTCCAAGGTCCTCACGGTTTACGCAAAACCTCCAAGTCACGAATCACAAAGAATAATTTCCTAAATTCACGTTTCACGGAAAATATCAGCCAACCACTCATCACGAGAATACCCCCGTGCGACTCTCACTCCGGGAGTGGATTCTTCGGTTCTTTTGACGCACCATGATCCGAGAGATATACGATTGATCTGTTTGGTAAAGAAACGCAAAATTCATTTTCGGATTCTTTCGGATTCCCGACTTTTATTGACCATGAAGTTCTGACCCACATTTTATTAAAGAAAGGCACCCTAATTTGTTCCCACTCTGTATCACGGGAATCAGGATGTGATACTCACACGAGGATTGGGAACGAAAACACCCGTTGTAAACACCAAATGGCCGTGACATTTATGAATCCTTCTGTGGATCCCCTGATCACCGTTTAGTTTTCATACTTGTATGTGTGCCGAGAGTTGTCCATAAGAGTGCTTCTACAAACCTTTCAAGAGGACTCTACATGATTAAACCGACTTCGAGGAAAACAATGGTCAGCAATACAAAGAACACGGAAGTATGTGACCGTCACGCTCGACGCAGATCAGGAACGTATAAATGTACCTTGTATACAAACCTACCGCTGGAAGGAAAAGCTGGCAGTTTTAATGCTACCTAGGATTCAAGGATCGCTACAAAGGACCAAAACTCTAATCTTGAAGCCAGGTAAGAGATTTACGTGAATTTATAGGAGCACTTCACGAAGGCGAGTATGCAGTTACTCACTAAAATATTTTCAAAATTTCCTGAACTTCAAGCGGTCGTTAGTTTTGAAAACCTAGTGGGCAGACAAATTTTATTATTGTTTTGAATTAAGTGTCATTTATACTTTCTATTCATGTAGTTCAGCGGTTTCAAACAGGTGCCACATTTTTAAAACGCGCCTTCAAAGTAGCGCTATTTTCGTGATTGGTTCAAAACTCGATTTAACGCGTAGAAAATCTGCTTTCAGCCGTTGAAGGAACAACATTGAATTATAATTGAAACATGGCTAAACAAACTGCTGTAATATGTCTATAGTTTAAAAAAGAATTGGGACTTTTGAGCGAATATTAATTTTTTTAGAGCGACGGCAATATGTGCTATTTTTCCAGTTTCGGCAGGCATGCAACTTGAGTCCAGCGGACCGAACTTTAACTAAGCCTAGGAAAATTCAATTACAATTTTTAATCAAATGAAACTCATTTTAGTGATTAACTAGGTAAGGGCTTTAAAATCCCGGCTTATGAGAAAAATCGAATTTTCGAAGTAAAATCAGTGGTCGGGTTTTAGAGAGACAGCCTCTTAAAGCAAAAATAATTAACAGCAACCAACTTCATAATTGACACAACCACAGATTTATTAATATTTGTCAATATTGTCAGTGCTTCGTTTTGTTTGTTTGTTTGTTGTTTGTTTGTTTGCTTGCTTTCCGCGGGAAAAGTGGTTTATTATTTTTAGGCGGCTTGAATTTTCAGAAAGTGACGAAGGTGGACTACGATGGCTCAATTTTTTTAGCTAGTTTTTTTTTTTTTTTAAATTTTTTTTATATCAGCATGGTCATCTTGGGAGCTACCCCTGTCCCTCCCGCTCAGGCCAAGTATGGTTAGCATCCAATCGGTGTGCGTAGCTCATTCTCTCGTTTTATATCATTTTTGTTTATTGTTTTCCAAACAGCTTGTGTCTCTGAGTCCCCATAGCTTACCCTTTTAAAATTTACTGCTCTAGAATGCGTCCGTCCAGTTCCGTTTGCCGTTGACCCAATCGTATGAACGCGTCAGTTCTCTCAGCCGGCTTTTCAGCAAAGGACGGTTTAATAATGGAAGATGACATTTCCGCCGCTTGGTGCGCTGCTGAGGAAAACGAAGATCAGGCTTGAGCTTGACCTGCGAGAAGACAAAGATGTCATGGCTGTTGCATTGCAAGGCCGATCACCACTCCTGGGTTACAACTTTTTATATCCAGTACAGTACTAATGGAAAA
>JAHPZR010055823.1:20000-21401 GCA_019787425.1 Platygyra sinensis | reverse complement strand
ATCCCATCAAGATAGTTTGCAATGGTAAAGGCAATGTATGAACAGAGCAAATGTGCTGTTGTAGACGGTTCTGGAAGTTACGACTGGTTTGATTTAAGGACAGGGGTGAAACAAGGCTGTTGCATGTCCGGATTTCTCTTTCTTTCAGTGATTGATTGGGTTATGAGAAGGACTATCTAAAGAAGGCGAACTGGTATGGGTGGGAAGAGGGTGGAAAAAGTGGGGATTGGGAGTGCTGGGATGTACGTCTTGAAATGGCTGGGCTTCATCTCTCTATTTCCCACTCTCGTCTAAATTCCCTGGGCATATTACACCCGTGCGCAAAAACGAATGAACCAAAAAACATGAACACGATAATTTCTATCGTGCGCTCACTGGAAAACACGAAGGAAGAAATAAAAAATAAAAGCGAGTCGCCTTCAGAGAACACCAAGAGGAGGAATTTGCATAGACCCCTTGTGATATACTCTCCCTAGAGTCCCTTGATAGTTCATACCAACAAGAGAATATTTTTCCCGTAATTTTCAAACTGCGGAAAAATTCAATTATCGTTACTTCAGTGACTGCGCTTCAAGAACATTGTCGATTGCATGGGCTTCAAAGACTCCCTTGTTCCCTTTCCAAGTTGCATTCAGTGTCTTATAAAATTATTGCTTATAGCGCGCAAATTAATATTTGAATATGATCAAATGCGCGTTACATTATATACATCATATAAAAACTAAAATATATCATATTAAAAAACTATTTACACCGTATTAAAAATAAGATAATGAGCAATCTTGGTCCATAAAGCAAGACAAGCTAATTAAAACTTATGTGCACTCTGCTCACAGCTAGACACCTAGTTGTGATCTAACATTTCATAACCTGGAAAGGCTAAATACATATTAATTCCGTAGTTTCTGCAAAAATTATTGGGTTGCACTATCACGCAATTTTAGAAAAAATTCTTTGTTTTCATGTGACGTCATCATTTTCCAAAATTACAAATTAGCAATCCTACTGGCGTTTTAGTGTCATCAGACATAAGACCTTATCAAAACTTGGCGTTTTGCGACGTTTAAGCTCGATACGTTTCCTCATTTTCTTATAGATTGCATTTGAATTTTCAATTTTATGCGTTGCGTGACATTAAATGGCGGTCCGAGAAGGATCACGCGAAGGTCAAAAGAGCCGGTTATCGCTTACGTTTTTGGCAACTGAACAGTTCTTGCACTAGACGTAGTATTACTTTCAATGTCTCGCAACTCTAGAGAAATAATTTTTCGTTTCAGTGGCAAAACTCAATGACAGATGTTTCTGTTGGTTTCCGGCCGCCATGTTGGTGCCCCTCGGAGGGGCACAAACATGGCGTCTTCATACAAAGCTCTATAAATTTAGGTGAAACTGTTTAACGAA
>JAHPZR010055823.1:10000-12500 GCA_019787425.1 Platygyra sinensis | reverse complement strand
ATTCTGAATTGAGTGATTTCTCTGAATCGTCAAATGACGACGAGAATATCGATGTTGTGTATAGCCAATACACACTGTGTCGTATTGCAATCTCGTAGTCTTGTCCACAACACTACGTCATCAGGACATATTGGCCGTGCGATTCGAAGACCATTTTTGAGAGCAAAATCGCACAATTTTCAGGTGTTATAAAATCGCCATTTTTTTTCAAACACGGCTCAAACTTTGGAATAGTGTCTTTAAAATGTTGAACTTTCAAACTACTGAAAAACTGATTTCGCTTCATATGCACTTTAAATAACTAAACGGGTGTTGCCGCAAACTCACGTAGTTATCATTTACAATAAATAGTAGGGTGTCGGTCTTATGTGCATGAGGCATGCTAAAATATTTACATTTGAGAAAGGAGTATAACTGTGTTCGCCAAACATCATGCAGGACAATTCTGTTCCGTAATTTTAGCCATGCATCAATAAAATAATGATGATACATCACGTTCAGCTCCAACAGCGCATGATCAGCAGCGATACTGTAATTTGACATATTTCAGTTCTAGCGTGTTAAGCTTCTCGCGCACTTCACTAACATGATCGATGATATTTATGTTTGGTATTAATAAGTTTTATGTCTTTATTGTGATTTTAATTTTAACTGGGCTCACAGGCTCGCAAAATAGCCTCCTCCTTACCATATAAATGTACTTTAGGGCTCATTAAATGATCCTTTCGTCGAAATATAATTCCCTAACACCACCTAACCCGTGCGAAACAACCACAGGAAACTTGACACAACATTTGCAATCGTGTGCTAACTGGAGGCCATACTTTTATTGAGTCACGCCAAAGCAACAATTACATAGGTGCATACGTCAAAAACAGCCAACAAAAAACAGAACCTGGAAAAGAACCAACGAGCATCCATAGGATGGAAAAACCTCACCGCGCTCATTGCAGCAAAAACCGAGGAAAAACCCCGGCCCCATGGATGGAACTCCCCCGACCTGCCTGGGACGGTGTCAAAGAAAAATAATACATATAATTTCGATCCCTAAAGATCGTGACTAATAGACGTGAATATAATCGTCTTAAACATAGCCATCCATGGCGTTTTCTCTCGCCCAAAGACCATGACGCTTGAATAGTCTATCAGGAATTGCGGCATTAGCTGCTGAGGTGGCTCCTCCAGCTCTAAAGCTATGAAAACTGAGCTTTGAAACGTCTGTTAACCTCTGAAAGCATCGTTTACAAGTTGGCGAGCTCTCGTATCGCTAATCCCTTGGCTTGAGACCATCTCTTTCGACCGAGGAGTAGCAAGGGCTCTGAAGAGAGGTAAATCTTCGGAGTGGTCGATCTGCGCAGCTGAGATGTATTCTTCCAAGACCTTGACAGGACAAGTTGGTAGGTCTGAACTCGCGAAAACGATCCACTCCCAGTCACGGAATTGATCAGTCTTCGACGATTCTAGAAAAATGGAAGCATACGTGGGGAAAAACTTAACATCACAGGCCTTTTTATGGCGTAATTCGCTAAAACGGACAAGACATAAGGCAACCGATCTAAGAAAGCTGGCTGATTTTAAGACAAGTAACATCGGGTAGATATAAACTACTCTATGTTTAAGATGTAAGCAAATCTCACTATTTAGGACAAGTAAAGAACCTAAAGCATAGACGAGCTGTAGCTAAACTATGATCAGGCAATCACAGTCTTAGAATCGAATCTGGACGATACTGTGTACCTAAGATACCTGAATGTCTTAGGATTTGTCAACTCTGCCGCTCCAACCAAACTGAAAACGAAAACCATTTCTTGTTTCATTGTTATCGTTATAAAACTGAAGTGAAGATTGATCATCGCAGTAAATTTTCTATACCGGTACGGGTGCGATGCTCTACCAACTGAGCTATGAAGACACACATTGGGAGCGAGGTCAATTTATTGAGGTCATATTTTCCCGTGCAGTGAAGTGATGTGAAGTATACATGAAATAATTCAATAATTTGACCTCGCTCCCAATGTGTGGCTTCATAGCTCAGTTGGTAGAGCATCGCACCGGTATCGCGGAGGTCACGGGTTCGAATCCCGTTGAAGTCCTGATTTTTTCAGGCTTCTTCTTTCCAATTGCTTAAATTGGAAAATTTACTGTGATGATCAATCTTCCGGCTTCATCTACAACCGCAGTACAAATATGAATTAGTTCATATATACTTCACGTTACTTCACTGAACGGGAAAATATGAACTCAATAAATTGACCTCGCTCCCAATGTGTGGCTTCATAGCTCAGTTGGTAGAGCATCGCACCGGTATCGCGGAGGTCACGGGTTGGAATTTCGTTGAAGCCCTGATTTTTTCAGGCTTCTTCTTTCCAATTGTTTAAATTGGAAAATTTACTGCGATGATCAATCTTCACTTCATCTACAACCGCAGTACAAATATAAATTATTTCATACAAACTTCACGTTATAAAACTATTAGGAAACAAATAACACGTGACATTGT
>JAHPZR010055823.1:0-5000 GCA_019787425.1 Platygyra sinensis | reverse complement strand
CAAAAACTTCGTCACGTTAATAGTTAAGACTATATCTCCGGGAATTAGATACAAATATTAAAAGAAGAAGGTTTTGGTACTCTACATTTGTCTGTTTTTCGGTTGCAGATGGTAGCTGTCACTGCGAAAAACACATCCTTTGACAATAGTCATTGTAAAGCAAGTCTTAGTGTATAATTTCAAAATGATTTTTCGTTATGTGGCCGGAGTCGAATCGAGCTCATTTTATGGATGCAAGGTGTTGAAATGTTCTTCTTGTACGAGATATGAAAATTTGCCTGGGTTTTTCAACGGGCGCTTTGAAAACAGCCACTCAAATCTGATAATTTTCTCTAAAATTCCAGCTAATTTGCATATTGTCACGGCAACGAAACACTAACACGTGAGAAAACTGAACGTTACTTCATAAAGCTGCTCCCATAACAAAATATCGATTCAAGGCTTTTAATTCGGTTAATCTGATGCCAAGATGGATGTGGTGATAGTGAGTATATTATACAAAATCATAAGACAAATTAAAGTTCATCACGGAAACTCTACAAAGGTCACCAGGTCACAGCGTACACTTCATCACTGTACCGGAATATTTCATGAACTATAACAAATCATCCTTTGATGCTGAATTCGAACCCGTGACCTCCGCGAATACCGGTGCGATGCTCTACCAACTGAGCTATGAAGCCTACAGGGGGCCTCTTCATGTGAATTCGATCTGGAAACAGTGGATGAAGAGCCACTTAGTGGAAATGCCACTGCAAATTCCCATTTATTTATTTATTCATTTTATGTGAGCCCGGTCGACTGAACTGACTCGATTTCCGAGATCTCGCATCGCCGCTCTTTTCTTCGGAAAAAAAAAAAAATCAATTTCTTCAAAGGAGAAGCCGGGCTGCCTCGGTTACCGAAATCTCGGACTTTGCGACCGAGATCTCGGTATTGGTGATGAAAATTTTTCCATAAGAACAATTCAGCCCTAGTGACCGGGACGAAACATTTTTTGACAAAATAGCTTCGCTATCCCAACAACAGTGGCAGAAATGGCATAATTTTTGACTGGCATGTTTTTTCACTGCAGAGGTAGTAGTAAAGTTGAAACAATCTACAAAGCCGTACAACAGCCGCAAACGATGCAAGTTTATTTTCCACCATTTTGCTTTTGTTTCTTGAACTGCATGTATCCAGGTCGACCGGGCTGAAAGTTTCCCAAGTGAACAGACATCAACATCCATCTCGGTAACCGAGTAGCCCGGTTGCCGGGCTCACATGAAGAGGCCCTAAACACCAGTAAAATGGAGAAAACAATGAACCTAATTTTTTCTGTAATTTATCACAATAAAAGAGAAACCGCTTGTTTCGGTTGGTCGATGGGAAGCGAAGCATTTTGGCAATAGCCTTAGTTTATGAACTGGTTTCTCGAATTATGTCTATAAACGACACGTCTGAGACCTTTGTACACTGATCCGAACTGAATTATGGAATGGAAGATATCACGAAATTTTACATTCGATAAAGAAACTTGTTCGGCAAATTGTCAAACACGGAGTAAAGTGGCAGAAATAAAGTTGGCCTCTATATGAAAATCACTGATTTTTTAAAAGGAACAGATGTTTTGAAAGGAAAGATTAACGGGGGAGGGGGAGGACAAGTAGATCTTCCTTACTCCTCGTTCGCCTTGGTGTTTAACAGCGACCTTGCTCAGAAACGTAGATTCATTGAATCTGGAAATCATTTCCAGAGTTTCTAATCTAGTAAATTAAGTCACGCGCTGTCATCACAATGGGTGAGAATCCTGGCTTGGGAAAAGGGAACTGAAATCAGCCACTCTTGACAAAGGGATCTATCTCTGGCATAACTGAAGAAGCGTCACGGAGAGCAAGGCGTGCTCGTTTCTTATCACTGTTGGTAGCCATTGCAGATATCGATCACGGTTGGAGTCCATGGGTAGAAATGGTTCCTTTTCTTAGCTGTAATCGAAATATTTCAAGATACAGGTAGCCGAATTGAAGATTTTTTGAAAAAGTGTAGCTGCTGTCCACAATGAAATATCAATAAAATACTTCCTCGCTTTGTAATGTAATAATTGTATAATGCGAAGAATTTTTGGACTTATCTATTTAAAAAGCATAATGATGGCCCGGTCACTCAGGGACTACAAAATATAGAAGGGGTGAGGCAAACTAGCATCCTCCTTTTCCCTTAAAATTAAAAGCTCCCCGGTGAAGGCCCATTTTAATACGAAGGAAATGATGTTCCGGTTATATTAAACCCTTCTCTCCCAACTTAACGACACTAACCAAGAGATCATGAACTTGCCAAAAGATTATGATAGCCACAATTGAAATAGCAGCTGTCATGCATCGAATAATAAACTAGAGTACAAAAACACATCAAAATCCACTTACACTTTGTGGAAACGGGAAACTGGGATTAGACTGAAGGTGACTTTTCTAATCCCAGTTTCTCGTTTCCACAAAGTGTAAGGATAAATGAAATAAATTTGTTGTGTTACTAGAATGCATTTCCTGATTCTGAAAATCCATCCGTGTGCGTTACAGTCGTTTATGAAGGAGCGTCACGGGATGACGTTGCCATGACTCCAAGTCGTGATCCTTGACCGAGCGAACCGTGTTATACTTTCCTTAAAAAATCTGGCCTGCAGCACGTTGGAGAATAACTGGACGGCTGCAAAAATAAGCCATCCTTAATAAACTGTGAAGCAGAGTTAAGTGCAACAATTTCATTAAAACCTGCGTGCGTGCGTGCGCTTAGGTCGGGAATATGCTAATTATTTCAAATTTTAATGAAAGTATTCAATTTTCGAAGGCGTTTTTTATGGCGCTCCCTTGAAAACCCAGACCAATATTTATATGATGTGTAAGGAGGGTATTTAGACACGTTATAACCAAAAAACCAGCCTGATTGAACACTGGCCACATATCGAATAGCTGGTTTGTAATTATGAGGTGAAACTCGATTTGCTGAGACTGTGGTGAAACCAGATCAAACAATGCGTTTTCTCGTAGCAAGAAATATCATCTACAACCAAGCAGTAGGCATAAATAAAGTGTTAAATACTCCTTCTTTCAAATTAGTTCCTTTCATCCCAATGATATAGGGTTTACTACTTACGCAAAGACTTTAACACGAAAGTAGTATACTATGTTGTTTTTAATCCGCGTTGGTGTATAGGTATAGGTATAGGTATAGGTATAGGTCGAGGGAAATCATTAATATTCAAACTGCCTAGGTAAAATGCGTTCCTGCATACTAATTCGGTATAGGTTTACTAATAAGCGTCGCTCTAGTACAATAAAAACAATAAGGTTGCCCGGTCTTGCCCGTTAATAATGAACTTTGATTGGAAAAAATCTCTTATGTGTTAAAATTATAAGCGCGAATTTTAACGAAAGCGCTATCCTTCTTGTAATCGCTTTGCTGCGAAAGTCTATCTCCGAGACTTTCAGTTTATTCGAAACGTTTATCATGAAGATGGTTTGTTTTCACTAGCGGCCATGTTTTTTAAACTGCTTTGAGCGCTTGTTTAACTGTCCGTGATTCGGAAACGCTGACAACCACAAATGTTTTGAAAGCGTAATAAGGTTCTCTAGCTTTCTTTGAAAACGTTCTCCGATTTTCGAAACGTTAATTTGCCCGGACTCTTTTAACCCCGATTGATCTAGGTAGAATCTATCATGCTTTTATTCTCAGCTTTGCTGATGAGAGAGAGAATTAAATTCTTAGCTAACTGCTCGAGTTTTCCGCTCCGTTAGTCACGCACTGAACTCCACTCCCTAGATTTGCATACTGACAAAACTCGAACGGAGAAACCCATGGGACAGCTCTATCATTGAAATGACAACAATAGAAGCTCCGACCGCTAATTAAGTGTCAATACGCCACAATAAATATTTTTGAACAGCACGTTTCTTGATTATTACTTGTTAATAGCGATATGATTCAAATACACAGAGATTTGAAATGAATAAAAATACATTTATTGACAACGAAAGCTCCAACAACTACGAAATATACATCTCAGTCATTATAAAAAAAACTACGATTGCGAATTAAATTTGGTCTATGAACCTAATAGACAACACAAAACAACTCTGTTAAATATTCAAGACCGAGAAAATGAACAAGTTTATCGCAATCCATTTTAACTCAGTGTTTACAACTCTCTGAGCTCTAACTCGTCAAGTACTACAGTTTGTTCTTTCAATGCGGGCATGATCCAGTAACAACAATATGACGAATAAATTCAGTCTTCACTGGGAAAATATAAGCTCATTTTCGATGTTTTCATGTTTTCGTGACACGTTGCACCACAGTCATTACAATTGGCAAAGACGTCTTTTATATGTTCGTTGTCAACCGGGATATCGTAACCACAAATGGGACAAATAGAATAGTTATCGTGCCAAAAGCATCCGGGACACTTAACCACTGCAGTTACGGACATATTTCTGTTTTGACAATGACGACATGGTTTCGAGGTCTCTTGTTGCATGATTCTTTCAGACTGATCAGACTCGCCATCACTTTCCTCATCATTGCTTTCAGATTGACTTTCCTCACCTTCACTACTGTCGCTACGGTCGCTGTCATCATCACCTTCCCTTTCGTTCTCTCGATAAACCTTTTCTTTTTCTAGTAAATCGCTCAAAATCTTCTTGTTTTTTATTAAACGCTTGTCAACTCCTAACTCTGCCAGACCATCCAAGAAGGTATTAAGCGCTCTGGGCTTGATTACCTCATCGTTATGAGGCAGCAGTATGTATTCCACTAACTCAGCGATGTTTGTTACAGGGATTATGCGGTTTTTTCGAAGTATTTGCCCACGTGGGGTCCAAAACAGAATATCTTTGGAAGCAGCCATACTGTGTAACAGGTCAGAAGCGCGTTCTCTGGAAACGGGTTTTGAGAGATTCTCTAAAACATCTCTAATACGTGGTTCCTCATCATTGCTCTGCTCATCGTCAGAAACATCTGTCTCGCTT
>JAHPZR010055822.1:0-30000 GCA_019787425.1 Platygyra sinensis | reverse complement strand
ATACCTCCACTGCTCTGAGAATTCACATAACAGATGATGCAAGAAGACATTTGAATATTCATGGCTCTTTTTTCTTTAAGAACGACATTTCATGCGTGGAAATCCTTTTGCACCACAAACATTCAAACCAGGATCAACTTTTTGCCCTAAATATCAGCGAGACGACGTTTATGGAAAACGGATTTCACAAACAGCGATTTCCAAGTGGTGTAGTAACCATCCGCTCACAAACCACGCTGCCATCCAGCAGCATACATGTCCAAATATTCTGCTTAAACATCACATCTGTCAATAACGTTGGCTACTTTATGAACCTTGATCTGCCATCAGCTGTGACCAGGGAGGTTTATGATGATGTCAGACTGTTCAACAATACTCTTTCTGATTTGTTTAAGGCATCTACTGGTAGAAAAACACAAAACGTGGTGAACAGTTTGTACAATTCTAATACAAAGCAAACGCATGTCAAGTTCAGCAAAGTAAGATGTTCTCACAACCATTTAATGCGATGTATAAAGATTCATTCTGGGGAAGCCCAAGCGGAAATCCATAACTCGTCGTTTGTTGGGCAGTGTCTTCAAAAGGAAAGAGGAGGAGCGGTATTTTTTAACTCAACAGCGCACGGGTCTTTGGTCATTTTCAACAGCGAATTTCGTAAGAACATAGCTAGAGGTGGTGGAGCATTGTTTGCTCATAGTAAAAACGGAAGTTTAACTCTTAACATGACGAAAGTAAACTTCACCGAATGTGCAGCAGAAAAGTACGGATGTGCAGTTTTGGTTGGCGACCTTAATTCTTCGGAAAACCGACCAACGCACAAGGTTTATGCCAGCATCAGAGAAATGTTAGTGCGGGATCGCTTTTATTCGCAACAGCAATGCTACATTGTCAGAATCGTTTTATCCAACGGGAGAGTGGCCATTACTGATTCTTCATGGAAAAACATATCGTCAGCACCTACAGCTTTAATGATATCAAACGCAGGTGGCAAAACTGATGTGCTCATTTCTGGCTGCACATTTATCGTCAATGCTACAGTAAGAAGCATTGTCTACACTGTTAGAATCCAAGCCCTAAAAGCCCAAGCTAAAGGGAGCGTATTGATAGAAAACAGTGTTTTTTCCAACAGGTGGGCCACAGTTCCAGGTCGTGGTGCCTTGTGGATGAGTCCCCAGTTCTCTATCAAACTGATAAACGTCGTTTTAGCTTCATTTACGTTCCCACTCGTAATACTAGGTTTATTTCCAGAAGGACCGTCGGATGCTCGTCCCTTCCACATTTCTATCTCAAACTGCAGCTTCCTTGATAACAGCTTTGACATGGTGGCACATTCAAGGGATCCAGCCCATGTAGAGCTGAGCATCGACAACACCATCTTCAAGAGCAGCCAAATGGCACAAAGAAATGCCGGGCTCCATATCACTGTTAGGCCTTTGAGAGTACTAAATATTTCTAGTGCAGTTGTTAAAATTAACAATGTCACATTTGAATCGAGACCATGTAACGTTTTAGACTTGTTTTTTAAAGGCAACAAAACGTTAAAAATACAAAACTCAGTTTTTCGAAATGGTATATGTTCCCGACGATATGTGCGGAAAGGCAGTGTTTACGAGACCTCGACGGGTGCAATAACGATCCTCACACCTTATGATAAAGTCGTAAGTACAGGATGTGTAAACAATTCGACAAGGGATGAAACCCATCCTGTTTGGAGCTATCGAACTCATGCTTTATTTGAAGATAACATTTTTGAAGGAAACGCGGGGTTAATCGCTGGTGCTGTGTACGTAAGCAACGGCTACACAACATTCCAAAGATGTACTTTTAGAAATAACTTTGCCGTCGACCGATCTGGACACGTTTATTCCGCATATGGAACTGGCCGGGTGGATTTCAAAGATTGTTTCTTCTCTTCAAGGAAGAGGAAAATCACGATAAACGATAACACATTTTACAAAACGACTTTCCTCCTTTCCGAAAGTCGGGGACCTATAAATCTTCGAAATACAACTATGGTGTCAACTGCTCCTGAAAGTTATTCCTATGCCGTAGTTCACATTTCCAAAGGAGGCTTCGTATACATGGATGATAATTCGTCCATCCAGTGCGGAATCGGAAATAAGCTCGAGTTGGATAATGCAACACATTTTATATATACAGAACAAAACAACAGCTTTTGCCGAGTAAATGTCACTGTGTTAAAATACTCTTGCAATCTGTGTGGCCCTAGTTTTTACAGCATGCAAAAGGGAATTTCACGTGGTTTAGTTGTGAACAATACTGTCAGGTGTCTACGATGCCCATTCGGTGCCACTTGTATAAAACGGAATATAGCTGCTAAACCAAATTTTTGGGGCTATCCGGTAAATACTAACCCACCATCACTAAGATTCATTCTTTGTCCAGAACATTACTGTCAAAGCCCATCAGTGCACTCAAAAGAATACAACAGTTGCCAGGGAAACCGAAGCGGCAGCCTGTGTGGTTCATGCATTCCAGGATACAGTGAAACTCTCTTTTCAGCCGAATGCCGCAAAAATGGGGAATGCAATAATTATTTCTTTGGATTTCTGTCATTGTGCTAACAACTGGGTTGGCTCTGTACCTAATAATAAAACCTCCGATCCTGGTTTTTCTTGGAAATCAGATATTATGGTTTTACCCACTGAAAGCCTATAACCAACGAGATGACTTGTGTCAAAACGATGTTCACAAGGATAGAGGCTTTATAAAGATTACATTCTACTTTTATCAAGCTGCTGAGCTGTTGGTGGTCAGTTCCATAGAAAACCTCCTTGCAAAGATACCGTTCATTTACATAGTTTTTGCCGTTTTCAACTTCCAGGTGCGAACTATTAATAAAGGATTGGGGTGTCCCTTTGTAGGGCTAACTGCCGTAACAAAGGAGCTGCTTCTTTCAGGTACCGTTTTCTTGACAATGGCCGTCATTGCACTGGTATATGTCGCCCATTCTTTCATCAACGTATTAAGGCGAAAAGAAAAACCGCATCTTCTTCATTACTTGGCAGTTTTCATGGAAGTATTGTTGCTAGGCTATGAACGGCTGGCTGAAACGTCCCTAAAACTAATGCACTGCGTTTCCATTGGACCCAGAAAGTGGATATTCATTGATGCAAATGTTCCATGTATGCAATGGTGGCAGTATATTCTTCTCACATACATTGTTGTTTTTGTGGTTCCCTTCATGGTTGTTCTTTACTGTGGATCCTCCAAGCTATATAAAGCTTCAATTTCTGCAACTGAGTTCCTTGCTGCTTGCGTGCTTCCATTACCTTTTCTGATCTACTGGGCTTATAAGGAGGAGCGGAAACGGAGAGGAGACGAATCCGGTCGTGAACCAGCTGTCAACAGAGATGTTTTGGAAATACTTCATGGTCCTTTCCGTAAACCACAGGCTGATGATAAAGGTACACTCTACTGGGAGAGTGTTCTGATTGGTCGAAGATTTGTTCTTCTTGCTTGCCAAGCGTTCATAACAAACCTGATGTTGCGTATGTTTTGTATGGTCAGCGCATGCTTCCTGATAACCATTCATCACGTTTTCAAGAATCCATATCGTGACCCACTGGCCAACAAAGTTGAAACGCTGTCTCTCAGCGCTTTGTCTATGATTGCCGTGATCAATTTGGCAAAAGCGACCTTGATGTCGTTTGGTACTGCCATTGATGGCCCAGATATACCTTATTTGAAAGTTCTAGACTGGTTTCAGGTGTGCACCTTAGGCTTTGTTCCAGTCTTGATATCTATCTTGTTTATTTTCGCGATTCTTTCCCAGCTGGCTAGGTTGGTTGTTTTTGTCATCAAGCAAGTTTTTCGATGTTGGCAGAAACTCGGTCCTACTTATTGCAGGTCAATGGCTCAAGAGAGGAGACCGCTTCTAGATATTGCTGAGCAGGACTTTGGTGCAAGTTTTTAAGACTGGGAGTAAAAATATGTGATTTCGCGTTCATCGAAAAGAATTTGGAAATTGCTCGACGAGGCCGGATTGTTGGCTTCCCCAGGCCATGGACGTACGTTTGGCGAAAACAAACTTTGCGTATCAATCAAATGATAATGAATTTAAAAAGGCGTGTTCACATTGGTACCCGTCAAGAATCGTTCTGGGCATCGTGCTCGGGCACCAAGTCTGAACGCAGCCTAAGCCAATTAACTATCCTGTTTACACCGGTTGAAACTGTGACTGAGGTTTATACATTTACACTAAGAATACATGAACTTTCCTATACTCACTTGTAAATTTATACCAAGCTACAGTGAAGCAATCAAACTCCGCAGTTACATATATATAAGCACTCAATAAGAATTTCACCTCAAGACATGATTGATCATCGTGTCTTCTTCATATTTTTCTCGACAATTCAAATGTATGATACTAAATATTCATTTGAAAGAATCTCATGTATAGTTTTCTAGTTAAACTTTATAAAAGAGGAGGGTCCAGTGTGCCATAATGATAAATAATAAAGCAACTAATAAACTGTCACAGCCGAAGCATGTACATCAATGGAAATCTATAAATATGACCTTGTTTTGTTACAGTTCACTAGTGCTCTAAAGCTATTAAGGAATGTTATCGCGATGTACACGACCCAGAATTTTAATCTCAGATTTAAGCAAGATTGTAGCCGAGTTGTTCAAGCCCGATTAAACTAACCCAGGAATAGAGAGAATTTGACTTCAGTTTTGTAGCGTTTTGGTGAAGGTTTCTGTTAAGATTGTTTGTCCTTCATTTGTCCTTCATGAGATTAAATAACCTCAAACTACACAGGACATAAGCAGTAGGAAATATTTTGGACAAGAAAAAAATAAGGCTTCGGTAGCTGGCTTTTAATCCTGGGTTAGCGCTAACCAGATTTCGAAAACCCGACCCTTGAAAAGATTTAAATCCCCGGGGGGCGTGTCATTGCAGATGGAATGGCAACATATTCAAGAGACTTAAATGAAACAGGGGCGCAAGTTTCTTTTTCAACGAATTAAGTCATATTTCCTGAACCGAAGGTGTAACGTTTGAAATTTCATTTTTCTATTTCAAATTTGCCACATGCCATTTTATTTACATTATCAAGACTCAACGCGTTTCATTTGACTTACGACATAGTAGTATTTTTTTTTCATCAGGAATTAAGCCGCATAACAAACACTAAAGAAGGTTGAATCTAGAAAAGTCGAGGATCAAATATTCTAATCATTAGATAGCACGTGCTTTTGTGTCAATGTCTATTTTAAGATATACAGTCGAATTAAGGTTTCGTAACCCACCACCGCAAAAAGTGGTCGAAACTAGAGCCGGTGGATTACAAGAATGAGCTCTCGCAAGCGACCGCATGAAAAAAACAATAGAGGACGGTCGCTTATTATACTTTATAAAGAAAAAGCAAATTTGTTTAATTAGTGTCTTTATATATCTGATATAGACACGGCTAAACTTTACGTTCAATTTTAGAACCAAAATATTTATATCTATTAGCAGTGTGCATTTCATTGAGATGATTCTTCAGTATTGCATTGCGCATCTCTACTGCGCACGATTTTCGCGTCAATAGCGCGCAGATGAGTAAGTACACGTGCACGTGCACTAGAACTTCCGAATTTTACATTAATCATTTTCTTTGGTGAGTGAATGTTTCGTAATGGCTATTAATCTAATGTTGATCCCTTATTTTACTTTCATCAGCATGTGATGATTCATGGAAACGGAAACTTTATTACACCGCAAAGGCCTATAGGCATGAAGTGGCTATTGCTATTGCAAATGTACACTTTAGAAACCTGTTGAGCCCTATACCTATAAGCAACACTTTTGTCATCGGTGAAAGTTTTATGTATACCTCCATCTATACTTCATTAGCCAATTGGCTGCCAAGCTTCCCCGCCCAAAGCAAAACTTGTGCATTGAAACTAAAAGATTCGAAAAAGCTAAACATTCAGTGATGTCCTGCCAGCCTTTTATAGAAAAAAGCATGACTAATTATTGAACAGTGATTGGAAGAAATTTTTTGTGGGCATATAAATATTATTTTGTGAATTCACTTTCGACTGATTTCTCCACCTTTGAAACGCTTTGGCAGATCTTTCTTCTCGACAAGGTTTCCTAACTCTTATCACCGTGACAGAAGAAAAGAAGTTTAATGTAAGGAAAACGGAAAAACAATCGAGCTCATTGCTCCGCAGGCCTTGGAGCATTTGACAATGGGGTGTTGGTGGACCTGTGTTATGCTTCTTGTCGGTTTTATGCTGTCAAGGAACAAATCAGGTAATTAAAATATTTATCGCATAGCAGCGCACACTGTATGTATCCTATAATCATTTCGGCTGAAAAGTTTCTTAAAGGCAGCGACGTTAGAGCCTTGTTGTCTGGTGGTTATGTCAAAGTAAGAGAGATATTTACGATTGTTGAAGTGAAATCGATCAGCTTCTCTCATGGTATGGTTTATGAAATAATGACTTAGAGTGGTGCTTCAAGTTCCATTTCTGTCGGTACAATAATGTTTTATTCAAATTTTGAAGTTTTCGTGATATTTCAATTTCCGTGTCTCTGATGTACTGGATCATGCGGGTATAATTTTGTTCAAAATAAAAAACGGAAACAACACTAGCTTACTTAGTCACAGGGAAGCATGTGAACAGAAAGCATTTAAGCACAAAATACAGTAGGTGATCGACTGGCTAATTTCTGTTGTTTTTTTTTTTGTTTTATTATTATTATTATTATTATTATTATTATTATTATTATTATTATTATTATTATTATTATTATTGTTATTTAAAATAGACGGCACTGATCTGGTAAACTTTCTCTTAAAAACAAATAAATAACAATAGAGTGTTTTTCAATTGATTTTCAAATAAAAGTAGATAATCAGGCAGTTACTCTGGGTTTTGTTTAGGTTTTACTACGTTTAGAGATTGGTTGAGTAGTCTTATTGATAACAAGTTGATTTGGTTTTGGTTCAACGACAGTCAATTGAAAAACTATCTATAACGTATGAATTCAAAAGAGGACTACGTCAAAGCATATGTTTTTAATTTGACTACGCTTTCCAACTGGGGTGTGGCAACTGAACATATGGATCTTGTCTATGCTATCTCACAGTATTCGTAGACCTTATAAATTTTAGTGATTTCACACACTTTTATGCAGTCAAGTCAAAGCACTGAAATACACGATGGAACTTAAAAGTACTTCTTTAGTTTTTGATGTTAATAATGTTGCCAGCGAAATTTTTCAACGAATCGGCAGTAGCCCCGTGTTTCCCTCCTTTTCCATGTATCTTCCAGTTGAAGTTTTGCTAAGTTTACTCAGCGAAAGCAATAAAAGGGATTTAACGAATAAAGTTCACTCTATTCAACTTCCGTTAAAAGCAAAACTTTAATCCTGGAAGTCGCGTGCACGACGCTAGAGTTTCACTTTCACGCGAACAGGAAATAGCATGACCCCAAATGCTCCTGAAATATGTCTAAAAAAGCTTAATCATAAATTTGCACTATGGTCTTTTATCAATCTCATTTGATAAATAGAAAACTCAGTAATTACATCAAGCCCGTTCTCCGAAGTCAACTAAGTGTTAGCGAGACTGAGAGTGAAGTTCGGGCAGCAAACTGAAAAGAATCAATATCTATACCACGGAGATAACATGAGACACACAGAAAAGAGCTAATCGTTATGAAAATCCTTGTCAAAGTGCATAACCCTATGACTGACGAAGCTGCTTCCGCGATTTTGCAAACGGCAAATAAGATACGGTTTGCGATATCAATGTGCCGACTAGAAATTACCGTAAAAATAGGAGAAATAAAACAGTGTTGCCAATTTGGTCAGTTTTTATTTGGGGTAATATTATCTGAGTTCTGACAAATTCAAAATACGCGGGTAAGAATTTTGCGTGTTCAGTATTTTGGGCAAGAAAAATTAATACTTCGGTTAAATTTTAATCCTGGGTCAGAGTTTTGAAACAATTCGGCCGTTGGAAAGATTTACATCGCTGGAGGGCGTGTCACAGCGTGTCATTGCAGATCGAACGGCATCATATTCAAGAGACTTGAAACAGCATATTTCCCTTAGCCTAAGGTGTAAAGTTTGAAACTTCATTTCTCGAATTTTTCACATGCCATTTTATTTACTTTATCAATATTCAAAACGTTACATTCGACCGACGACATAGTAGAAATAATTTTTGCATTTTGAATTAAGCCGCCTACCAAGCAGTAAAGAAGCTTGAATCTAGAAAAGTTTTCGATCGAATGTCCTAATCACTAGATGACACGTGCTTGTGTGTCAATGTGTATTTTAAGGCATACAGTCAAATTAAGGTTACGTAAGCGACCACCGCGGAAAACGAAACAGCAAAATGTAACGTGGACGATGAATAACTCGCGTGATTAACATGAGCACAGGCATAAATGGGGTAAAACTGGCCCATCACGTCTCTTTTACGAGAACGATGACCTGTCGTTTTTATTGTATTTTTCGAAACAGTGCACGTGCTTGGTAAGGAACTCTCGGAGAAAATTTCAAAACAACTTATCGGCAACTTTTATTTTTGAGGGATAAACTTAAAGTGTTGATTTATATGTAAGCTTAAAGACTCTGAGTGCATGGTCGCTTACAAGAGCTTAAACACAAAGGAAAATTCTAGTTGGGTAATCCCAAAAGTGGTCGCGGTCCCTTACGGGAGCAGTTGGTGCGTTTCATTTCAAAGTTTAAGTCAGTGTTCAAACGGGCTTTCACAAAGAACCTGTTGAGCCCCGTACCTGTAACCAACGGTGAAAGGTTTATGCATACCTCCATCTATTTTCCATGAGCCAGTTGGCTGCAAAGCTGCCCGGACCAAAGCAAAACTTTGCATTGAAACTGAAAGATTCGCAAAAACATTTCGTGATGTCCAGCCAGCCTTTTATAGGATAAAGCATGACTAATTGCTGATCGGCGATTGGTGAAGAAATTTCTTTTGGTACGTAAGGAACGGAGATTCGGAAAATGTAGTTCACCTTAAAGCGCAGAACGCTCTCCTTCCTCTCTACAGAAAAGAACTGAGAAAAGTATTTTTAGAGTATTTGCAGTGGATGCAAGCGATGAAGAAAGATTACACCTTCCAAAAAGTGATGGAAACCCAAAAAGATCTGAAAGATACAGATGGATTTGATTGGTTAGAATCGACAGAACTAGCCATTGATAAGCGGAAATTCTTGCTTAATCGATTGTTTGTGAAGCAACCCATTCCACAAGATGAAGACTAGAACTACTGTGTTTTGTTCTCAGTAAAAATTTATTTCAAACCGATATCTAGTGTGTTGTTATATTGCAGTTTATTTCTTTGTTAAGGGGACTTCAGTCTTATTGTTCATTGCATCCTAATTTCCTGATTTACTTTGTGTTAAACACTTTGTAGTTGTTTTAATTTTGGTGTATTCATTTCAAACAAGCAATAAAGTCTCTTAAGCAAACGTGCTGTTCAAAAATATTTATTGTCGCGTGTTTAAATTAAGCGCCCCGAAGTGCTATTGTTGTAATTTCAATGGTAGAGCTGTCCCATGGGTTTCTCCGTTCGAGTTTGTATGTAAATCTAGGGTTGAATTAAGTGGAGTTCAATGCGTGACTAACGGAGCGGAAAACTCGAGCAGTTAGCTAAGAATTAATTCTCCCTTACGTCAGCAAAGCTGAGAGTTCAGATAAAAACTTAACAGGTATTTTCATGAACCAATCGGGGTTAAAAGAGCCCAGTTTCGAAAATCGGAGAACGTTTTCAAAGAAAACTAGAGAACCTTATTACGCTTTCAAAAATTTGCGGTTGTCAGCGTTTCCCAATCGCGGACAGTTAAACAAGCGTTCAAAGCAGTCCGAAGATCAACAACGCTAGTGAAAAAAGCCATCTTCATGATAAACGTTCAGTCGAATAAACTGAAAGTCTCGGAGATAAACTTTCGCAGCAAAGCGATTACAAGAACGATAGCGCTTTCGTTAAAATTCACGCTTACAATTTTAACACATAAGAGATTTTTTTCCAATCAGGGTTAAAAGAGCGCGGGCACGTTTAGGCACGTTTATTGTTTGTATTGTACTAGAGCGACGCTTATTAGTATGGAGGAAGACACTTAACCTAGACACTTCATTAGTATGGGGGAAGACACTTTATTAGTGTGTAGGAACGCATTTTTTCCCCTAGGTTATAATAATAGGTGACGTCATGGACTCGACCGTTACGCATATTAATATAAAAGGGAACGCACACGGAACGCAAGGGGAACGCAGTAATCCGGCTTAAAATGCTGAAGCCCTACTACTAATAACAAGAGAGTGGTTTTTAATTCATTTCTCAAAAGTATATAATCAGGCAATTACTCTGGGTCTGGTTTAGGTTTTATTACCGTAAGAGATTTTTGTCTAACTGATAAGAAATTGGTTTGGTTTTGGTTTAACGACAGTCAACTGAAAATACGTAATATCTATTACAATGTAAGAATTCATATGAAGACACGTCAACTGGGATGTGGTAACTGAACACATGTATCGTGTCTATGTTATCCCACAGTATTCGTAGACATTATATTTCCCCAGAGGGTTACTTATTTGAAGGGGAGATGTGGTTTCCCGAACCCCTCGTAGACTGATATGAGCATTTAGAAAATTCTCAGCTCCCACTATTGCATTTCTGGCTTTTTGATTGGCTAAAAAACTCCGACTATGAGCCATAGTCGGAGTTTTACGTCATATGGAAAATAGTGCGCCAAGTTTAAAATTTTTCGCTTTGTAAAATTGTGGAAATAAAAATCGGCGGCAAAACCCGGTTTGAGAATTTACTAAAACAATTATTCTATTCGCCCTTGTTGGATATGAAGTGATTATAACCAACTCGCGCTACGCGCTCGTTGGTTATTTTATCACTTCATATCCAACGCGGGCTCCTGGAATAATTGTTATATATGCATATGTCGCGCGGCCGCGGCCTGGATACCACAATATAAAAGAAAAGATGTGCATGTGCTGTTCCTCTGAGTCGTGGTGTGTGAGGCCATGTCGATTGGCAGTAAAAGGGTGGGGAGGAAAAGATGTCCTCCAATGGCCTGGGGACCAGTATTGCTCATATCAGTCTACGAGGGGTTCGGAGAACCACATCTCCCCGTCAGGTAAGTAACCCTCTGGGGAAATATAATTTCTCCTTCACCCCTCTCCGACTGGTAGTCGCAATACTGGTGCAGTATACCAAAGCAATACTGCCAAGCAAATAAGACTAGGCCAAATAACAACCATAACAATTCAATAACATTGCATGAAGCTAGATGAGATTTTAAGGTGCTACAACAATACAATACCTCCTGCAAAGAGGGTAAGGCAAAATAACACAACCACAATGAATAATAACTTTTCAAATGAGACTTTAAGTCCTACAACAGTACAAAGTCTCCTGTAAACTCTACAACAAAGAGGTATTCCGCGATTTGATAATCTAACCATTAAGCGCAGCCCTTGCGAAGGCACCAGCAGATGACTCTCTATGATAGAACCGCTCAAAGGTCTGCACAGAAGCCCAGTCCGTTGCTTCTGAGATAAGATCAGCTGACAGTCGTGCCGCGGCAGCGGCTGAGGTAGACGCTCCCCTAGTAGAGTGGCCAGTCTTAACGTTCCATGTTCGAAATAATTACACATCTGCAATCCAATCGCTACTTTCCTGTTCTTATTGAAAAACAAACCAGAAAAAATTAAGAGACAAGTCTTATATCAGGACTATGGCGATGGTGGTTTGCGGGTCACTAATGTTGAAATTATGTTTAAGTCCTTGCGCTTAGCGTGGATCCAGCGTCTCCTCAAAAGTGATGGCAAGGCAGAGGATACCTGGTCAGTAGTTCCAAAATTTTATTTTAACAAGTATGGGGGTCTTAACTTTCTCTTATGCTCTAACTATGATAGGAAATTTTTAAAGGACTCGGACATACCATCCTTCTGTAAGGATATCTTATTCTCTTTTCTGGACTTAAAAAGTCTTTACAACTCTAAGGACAAACAAGAGATGATTCTCTTTAATAATAAAGAAATCCTCATTGACGGGAGGACTGTTTTTTACCATGATTGGGTCGAAAAGGGTGTCTTTACGTTGCATGATGTAATCGACGCTTGTGGTAATTTTTTATCATTTGAACAGTTCCAACAGCGTTATGGAATCAATTGTAGCTTTCTCAATTATGTCCAAGTAATCTCTGCAATTCCGAGCGCCCTACGGAAAAAAGCCAAGGAGCGTGTTAAGCCTAATGTTAACTTTCTATCCGGCGGCACCTTATTTCAATTATCCTCGGTCTTAATCATCAACCTCTTGAAACTTAGATCTAATGAGTATTATTGGCTTTTTCTCAATAAACGGAAGTCTCAGCTGGCCACTGGTCCAATGAAATGGGACCGCGAATTTGCTCCGACGGCTCTGCCATGGAACCAGATCTTTGATAGAGTGAAGCTTATTTGTAAGGAGAATCAACTGAGATAATTTTACTTTAAGTTAATCCATCGCATCGTCACTACGAAGAAAGAACTTACTCTCTATGGAATCACAGACAATGATATATGTTTCTACTGTGGTGAGCCTGACTCAGTTCTTCACACATTTCAAAACTGTAGTACAACAATTTCATTTCACAATCAGCTGCTGAACAGGTTCAATGAGATGCATAACACCTCAATATCCCCGGCAAACTATGAATTATTATTTGGTATGACCTGTCGGAAGGATAATTATATTGTTAGGAAATTGAATTTCTGTTTATTATTTGCTAACTATTATCTACATTATCACAAGGTAAATGAAAGGAAACTTGATTGGGTTGAGTTTACATCAAAATTAAATGCCAAGTTAAAAATAGAAAAGCAAGTTTCTGGTTCTCTTTTATGATGCTCCTTCGCATTTTCTTTTTCTTTTCTTTTTTGTCCTGTTAATACTTTAACTCAAAAAAAGGAAAGGAAAAAGTACATCATTGAAGTGTCTATAGGTATCATTAGTTTTTATTCGTAGGTCTTGTAAGAATCTCATTGTAAGTAGTGCAGATCTGTTGAAAGAGTAAAGTATAGTATTGTAATTAGGTTAAGTATCTACTATTTTCAGTAGTTTTCTCGTTTGTTGTAAAAAATAAAACGATTGTTTAAAAAAAAAATAAAAATAATAATAAATAAATAAAAAATATACAAAAAAAAAACGTTCCATGTAGAGCAGTATCTAGGTTTGGGGGGTTAATTTTAAACATCCCTTTCATAAAATGAGCCACGACGGGAAGACTTCCTAACTGAGTAGAGCCAACGGGGTCATGAGCATGTGAAATAGCTGACCTATAGAGAGCTACAGTCCTGTATTCTAAAGTGCCTTGTGAAACTAGGGATGCGAGGAATGCCAGAACCTCTGCTACAGCAGCTGAAATGGGACAGCAACCCCATTGAGAACACCAGCGTACCCAGGCCTTCCAGGGGCCTGAGTACCGCTTCTAGGTGGCCGTTCCCCATGAGGACAGCCAGATGTAAACAACTTCCTTTGAAAGGCCTGTTGCTTGGTAACAGTCTCGGATAGTGGCTAAACTGTCAGATGCAGGGACTTCCACAGCGGATGGAATTCTGTTGGCTGAAATGGGGGGAACAAAAGAGATTGCGCTGGGCTAGCAGCAGTGGGCGATCCACCAGCATCTAACTGAGGTCTGGAAACCATGGTTGTCCAGTCCAGTTCGGGGCAATTATGAGGACTGCAGTTGCTCGATCCTCTTTGATCTTCCTCAGTACCCGAGGCAGACGGACTACAGGACGATGGATTAGACAAGTCCATTTGCTCCAGTCCAGGAGGAATACATCCACAGCCAGAGCTCCTGGATCTGGGTACCACGAGACATATTTGGGTACTTGGTGGTTTAATTGGGATACAAAGAGGTCCACTTCTGGTGTGTAGAATCTCTGACAAATGGACTGGAAGATCTTTCTGTCCAATGTCCATTCGGTTCTAGTCTCGATCTGCCTGGAGGCTGTCTCTGCTACCACATTCTGAATGCCTGGAATATGCTGAGCTGTCAGTGATACTCCTGCTGTCAAGGCTACTGCCCACAACCCTAGGGCTTGTGCAGTCAGAGCAGGGGAGCGCGTGCCCCCTCTCTTGTTAATATACGCCACCGCTGTGGTGTTGTCTATTCTCAAGTGAATATGTTTCAGTGGAGGATGTTGAGGCTCTTTAGACTGCAGGAGGGCTTTCAGAGCCAGTGTTGCTGCTCGTAGCTCCAAAACATTGAGTGCCACTTCGCCTCTTCCACACTCCAATAGCCCCCGGTGGAGATCCCCTGGTAGGCTGCACCCCAGCCCTGTTTTGAGGCATCGGTTCAAACTGTGAGATCGATAGGTGGGAGCTGAATTGGACAGCCATTCAGACGGTAGCTGCTCTCTGAGACCCACCACTCTAGGTCTTTGTGTGTCTGGGAGGTTAAGGAAACTACCGGTATCACTTTCCAAGCCTGCCCATGATGTGACACTACTTGCAGGTGCAGGCGTTGAAGACCTCTGTAATGAAGTGGTGCAACCAAGATTTCTGTTTGTGATACATGGCTCATTTGTCCAATCAACGTGGACAGAGTCCTCACTGAGCCACTCCCTTGAGGAAGAAGATGATGGCAGGTGTCCACAATTTTGGTAAGTTTTGGTTGAGGAAGGGACAGGGTCATTGTTGTGGAGTCCAGGACAGCTCCGAGAAAGATAAGCCGTTGGCAGGGAATGGGAGAGCACTTCTCCCTTTTCACCAGGAGCCCAGCTTTTCCAGTAGGTCTACCACTTGAGCAAAGATTTTCTGCAGCACCTTGCTCTGTTGGTGGCGTAATAACATGTCGTCTGTGTAGATCACAACCGGGATACCCATGAACTGCAGCACTGCCAGCACTGGCTTCAGTGTCTTTGTGAATGCCCGCGGGGCTGAGGACAGGCCAGAGGGAAGGCACTGAAACTCGTATGTTCTGTCCTTATAGATGAACCTCAGATACTTTCTGTGGGAGGGATGAATTGGAAGTGCGTAATATGCATCCTTCAGGTCCAATTTCATCATGAAGTCTCCCTGCTGTATTAGAGATTTCACTACTTGCAGTCCCTCCATCTTGAAGGACTCCTTCCCCAGGAATCGATTTAGAGCACGAAGGTTGATGACGGGTCGATAATCGCCATTTTCTTTTGTACCACGAACGGGGTTGAAGTGAACTGGTCGTCCTGCGGTTTGACTTCCCGGACGGCTCCCTTTGCCAATAAGTCCTTGATAGCCATCTCCGTACGGTGAGTATTCGAGTTGCATTTTACTCTGGTTATTCTCATGCGCCCTTGCCTGGGGGCCTGCAAAAGGGGATCTTGTACCCCTGAATTGTTTGTAAAGTCCAAGTGCCCTGTGTTATTTGTTTCCAGTTCTGAACAAAAAAAATAGTAAACGAGTTGCTGTTCTGTCGGTGGGGGTCGTGAGCATTTGGAGACATGGGAACGGATAGTCAGCTTGGGCCGGTCTTGGGGTCAGATTGCTGAAAGGTGGTTCCTGCTGTTCTGGCCCTTCTGGAAGGCTGAAGATTGAACCTGGAGCCATATCCCCATTTCCGTTTCCCTCCAACTCGACTGTTGTCAGTGGTGCGGTAGTTTCCACGAAAGGGCTGCTCCCTCCTGTGTGGTCCTTTGGAGAAATGTTTGGAGGCTGGTGTGCTGATAAGCCTGCTGTTAGTTGAGCTATGGTCATGTTCACTCTTGACTTTGCATGGAACTTATCCGGGAAAAGGTGCTTATCTGCTGGTATACCTTCTCGCAGAGTACGTTTATCAACTTCGGTGAGGAACTCAGAGAAGCGCTTTTGCCTCCAGGCATTGAGCCTAAAGTTGGCGTTTCCAAGGAGGACTATAGCATCTTCCAGTAGGTCCTTAATGGCATCAGGGTCAGGACCTTCATCCTCATCCTCATCCTCTCCCCCTGAACCATCAAGGGCTGTCAAGGCTGCTAGCTAGGGGCGAGCCACGATCAAGAAAGCAGATTGACGTTCAGCCAAGCCATCATCAAAGGGGAAGAGTTCCTTTGTTTTAGTGTAACCATGCCTCTTTTTTAATTCCCCTTTCATCCCAGCCTCCATTGTTGGAGCTACCAGCAGCACACTGTGTCTTTAAATTGTGTGTAGGAAGTGGTCAGTTCTTTCCACTTGTCTTTGGACAAGGACCTGGAGAAGTCCTTATTTGTGAAACTCAACAGGTCTTGAGAGATGACCTTTTCTTGTTCTGTACTATAGAAAAGATCCCCTCGGGAGGTTGTTGGCACCGGCGTTACATCGGTGGATTTTTTTACCTTGTTAACATTATCCTTCGGTTCATGCTGTCCCGGTAAGGAGAGCGAGGCAAGGACACCTTGCAAGACCGCTGGTAATGAATTTGCCACAGAATCTGCCACTAACTTTCCATGGTCTGGGTGTGTATCTCGCTGCCCGCCATATGGATCGGGTGAGACGGCGACAAGGTGTTGGCCTAACGACACAGAAGGCAGTCATTGACTCGTACCTTCATTTGTGCAGTTCCTTGGCTATAAGTGCTTCAACAAACGATAAAACTAAAGCAATCGAAGCTACTTACATTTTCAGAAGTTTCGCCAGTCATATCCGCCATTAAAACCGCAGTGAATGAAGGAAAAATACTCCTAATGAGCAGAGAAACAGAAAAACGTAGTAGGCCGAAACGCGCCCATTCTCGACCCCAGAGCTCTTCTCTTTTGCGCATGACAGACGGCGAGAAGAGCTTTGGGGAACCCTTGGACCAAGCTCTTTCGTTATTTGTTGTTGGTTGAAACAAAGAAAGCGCGTCTGATTGGTCAATCTGTGACGCGGTAAAATTTGAACTTTCCTTGCGAAGGTCGTCCCGCCATCTTGGGAATTCTATGTCTGTTTTTTGTGCAAATCACAGATCGTGCACGCAATCGTAAAATGTGCAGTCTTCGCAGGTTTTTAGTTTTAAAACGGCTTCAAAAGTCCAGAATATTTCTTCTTAGCTCTTTATAGCGATATAAAGCTATTTCCAATGAATGAAGATGTTTAACAACTGAGAATCCGCCGAGAGAAGAACCAGATGTTATTTCCTGCCAAATTCCAAATTTGCACATAACCGAGACGTGTTTGACGTTTGCACGCAACGGCTGAATGACTTTTAATTAATCATGTGAACTCTTTAAAATCAAATAAATATTTCCTAGCGGATTATCTCGGCAATTTTAACTGTTGAGGAGGTGTATACGAACTAGAGCTCTTATTATTGCCTTTTTCAACAAAATACCGAAGCTAGATATCGTTACAATGGTTTTTGAAAGCAAGAGCATGCGCTATGAGACCCTTGTAGCCAGATTCTGCTACGCGTGCGTGGAGTTCCCCAGAGCTCTTGTCGCCGTCAGTCACGTGATAAAAGACAAGAGCTCTGGGGTCGAGAATGGAAACGCGCCACGAAACGAAGAGAAACAGCGCATGCGCATCTTTTCTTTTATATTTTGGTGTCCAGGCCGTGGCCTCGCGACATATGCACCAGTATTGCGACTATCAGTCGGAGAGGGGTGAAGGAGAACTAATCAATCTTAGTGATTTCACACGCTTTCGTGCAGTCACCAAAACATCAAAGCACTGAACTACAAGATGGAACTTTAAGAAGTACTTTAAAGTTTTCCATGTTAATAATATATGTTGCAAGCAAAAGTTTTAACCAATCGGCAGTAGCCCCGCGTTTCCCTCTATTTCCATGTTTCTTCCAGGCGAAGTTTTGCCTAGTTTTCTCAGCGAAAGCAATCAAAGGGATTTAACGAATAAAGTTCACTCTATTCAACTTCCGTTCAAAGCGAAAGTTACATCCTGGCACACGGCAGTCGCATACACCACGGCAGAGTTTCACTTTCACCCTAACAGGAAATAGCATGACCCCAAATGCTCCTAAGATGTGTTAATAAAAGGTAAATCATAAATTTGCACTGTGGCCCGGCTTTAATCAATCTCATTTGATACGGTCGAGAAGTAAGTAGAAATCACAATAAACACATCAAGCCCGTTCTCTGAAGTCAACTACAGTAGATGTTAGCGAGACTGAGAGTGAAGCTCGGGCAGCAAACAAGAATCAGTATCTATGCCACTGAGACGGAAAAGAACTGATCGTTTTGCAAATCCTTGTCAAACTGCATAATCCTATGACTGACGAAGCCGCTGCCGCGATTTTGCAAACAGCAAGAAAGATACGGTTTGCGATATAAATGCACCGACCAGAAATTACCCGGTAATACTAGGAGGTATTAACAGTGTTGCAAATTTGGTCAGTTTTTATTTGACGCAATATTCTCTGTGTTCGGACAAATTCAAAATACCTGGTTAAGAATTTTCCGTGTTAAGTAGACGGATCATGTTTTAGCCGCTTTCAAAGATCCAAAGTAGTGTACAAGGCTAGTTGTTGGGACTGCGATTCTTTCTACGTCGGTAAAACGAAACGACGATTTCATGATAGGAAGACTGAACATTTTAAGGCTCTCACACAAGATTGTCACGCTTCCGCTTTGGCTGACCATGTAATCTCTACCGGTCACAACATCAAATGGGACCATTTTGAAATCCTCACTACTGGAAATTCCGACTTACAGTGTAAAATTAAAGAAACTCTTTTGATCAGTGAGTTGAAACCCTTACTTAATGAAAATATTGGTAGCGAGAAGCTATTTCTTTGTTAATTTCTACCGGTAGTATAAACTATCGGTAGTATCAATTTTGTCATTGTTTTTTATTTTGTCACCAGTTCACCTCTTTATCTTTGCATTTTTAAATGTTTGTAACAGTTATAACCGTTCACTTCTGGAGATGTATGTTGTGGCATAAAAAAATGTCAAGTAATACAGAAAACTTTTATTAGACCATGCGTTGTCTATGGATGTTTGTAACCGTCGTTTGTTTTCTTTTCCTTCTAAAGTTGAAATGGCCGAGGCACAAGAATATTTATGATGTAAAAAGTTAACTTGCACGAAAACACTTTGTCATCTTTTACGCCATCCGATTACTTAAGCACCGTTTCTTTTAAATAACTGCTGTGGTGCGTGAGCTGTCTTCCGACATAATGATACTGACGTGAATATATAATAGGATACCAAATTAATGATATGTTGACGTCTTTGTTTTATTTGTTTTAGCTATTTAAACAAGAGAAAGCTAAGAAATTGCAACTTGTGAGAGGATGTATCGATTTTTTTAACCAATCAAGTGCACCAGCAAAGATACTGATGAATCGGTTGTGACTAATTTTGTTTCCTTATTTTCTTTCAAAATTGCCAAATCTCAGACGTAAAAGATGCTAAACTCAAGAAAGTTTATGTATCACTTTATGGAAAGGACTCAAAAAGTTGTGGCTCCGAGAGTCAACCGTGTCAGTCGATTGCTCAAGCTGTTCGCCAGGTCTACGAAGGCGGACATATCTACCTTGACGGAAAAGGAACCGTGCAACGTAAATACAACTGTTCAAGCAGTCGTCCGGATAGTTCTGGTATCATCATTAACAAGAATCTGACTATGATAGCCTTCCACTCGACCCCTCATGTCTTCTGTGTGAAAGGATTTCATTTCCATAAGACAAATGATGAACAGCAGACATTAAGGCTTGAGTTGTCAGGGATCGCATTTTGGACAACCCCTCTTACCTTCGAAGACTGGCATCAGGTTCAAATTATCAACTGTTCTTTTCATGACACCCCTAGAGCTTTGAGCATTCAGATACACAACATCATAACTTTCCGGCTGAATATTGAAGGATTTTCATCATTTCACAATAATTCGCAATGCATCAAAGTCTTTTTACTGGATTATGTCGGAAACGAAAGCCCCTTCATTGCAGTTAACATCAGTGGTACACATTTTGAACAAAACGGTCTTTATGGCCCACAGAGTTCTGAAAGAGGAGTTATGAAGATAGCATCTAGTGATCACAAAGCTTTAAAACAAGTAGATGTTCATGTTTTCTGTGAGAAGGTCAAGTGCAATAAAAACGAAGGTCCTTTCTTAAATCTCAACGTTTCAACAGCGATTACAAATGAGACATACAAAGATCTTGAGCTGAGATTTAACAAGTTACCTTCTTGGAAAACCTCATTGGATAAGAAACCAAAACTAGCTGTGCACAGTTTGTATTTCTCACTTGCTAGAAAAACTCGTGCAAAGTTCGTTAACCTGAAGTGCCGCAACTATCGGTCCGTCCAGTGCATTAAAACTCAGTCTGACGAAGCAGATGTAGATATTCATGGCGCCTATTTCCTCAAGCAGGACACCTCTAGACTGAAAACAGCTGGCTCGTGCATATCTATCGAGGCTAATATGCGTGCTTCGCTAAGAATTTTAAACTCTACGTTTAAGGACAATGAAGCTGACTTTGGCGGATCCCTCTTTGTCGATAGCCCTGATGGGTTTTTATACGTCAACATTACTAATGTTAAATTCGCCACATGTAAAGCAAAAATGTACGGATGCGCAATAACAATTGGAAAACCCTTGCGGAATGGATATCATAATGAATCAAGTCCGCAGAAACTACACTTAAATCTCCGAAATGTAACCATAGAACATTGGAAAGGTAACCGTCATAAATGCACAGCGGTTTACGTTTTACTACAACATGGAAACATCACTGTACAAGAGTCCACGTTTCATAAGAAAACTAAAACGGCAGTCGGAGGTGCTTTACTTGTGGTTACCACTGGAGGTAAAAGTAATGTAACCATTTCCAAATGCAGTTTTAAAGACGGAGTTGTATTAGGAAAAGCAAGGGAAGGGTTCTTTATCAAGGTGGTTGCTGGGAACGGTAATGCAGGGATCGTAACGATTGCAGACAGTTCGATAATAAACAATGCAAATGAAAAGAAAAAGGAAGCTCTGTTTATAAGTCCCAAATTCCGCATTAGACTAGTTAACATCACACTGATTGCGTTTCGTTGCGGATTCCATGTCGTATCATCAGCACCTGCAAAAATATCATTTCTAGTCGATATCTCGATTGACAATTGCACTTTTATAAATAATGTTTATGATGTTAAGTTACAAATCTATGATCCAAAATTTGCCAAAGTGCTCATCAAAAACACTCTTTTTATCAGTAGTAGTAACGAAACAATGAAACACAGTGGTCAAACCTATGCCGTTGGTATACTTATTCCACCACTTAAACACAACATTTCTTCGAGGGCCGTCATCGAGCTTGACAACAATACATTCCACTCCAGACCTTCGAGTTATTTGGTTCTTTTCTTCAAAGGAGATAAAAACGTGACAATCAAACGTACGATATTTCGCAACTGCATCAATGCCCATCGATATAATTGGTCCCACGGAAAAATGCACGGGATCTTTTACGAGACTGCTACTGGTGCTATTTCAATTGTAACAAACCCAGACAAACCTCGGAGTTTGGGTTGTATTCTTCCACATCCCACCAAGGAGATTTATCCATCATGGACTTACGACAGTCGGGTGGTATTTGAAGATAGCATCTTTGTGGAAAATGTGGGGTTGGAATCTGGAGCAGTTTACGTCACTAACGGTTTCACGACATTTCGAAGATGCACCTTTCGCAACAACTTTGGCATTCGAACTGGACACATCTATTCCGCCTTTGGAACTGGACAAGTAGATTTTGAAGATTGCTCATTCACCAGAACAAATAACAGAATGACAATTTCTAATATCTCTACATTCAATAAACCCACCTTCTTGTATTCCGAAAGTGGAGGTCCATTAAATCTAAGAAATACATCTATGATCTCGCTGGATTCAGACAGAAATACATTTCTCATGCTTGATATATCCAATGGAGGCTACGTCGGCGTGGACGAAACATCAAAGTTGCAGTGCAGCGAAGGACAACAGCTTCTGTTAGAAAATGCAACACACATGGTATACACGGAGAAAAACGGCAGCTTCTGTCCATTGAATGTCACAGTTCTGAAATATTCTTGCACACCCTGTCCCACTGGTTATTACAGCCTCCAAAGAGGCACATCACGAGGTTTAGTTGTAGCTGCTGATGTTGTGTGTCTACCATGTCCTTTTGGAGCCAGATGTACTCAAAGTAACATAGCTGCGAAACCAAACTTCTGGGGCTACCAAGATTCAAACCATCCACCAGCGCTACAGTTTGTTGCTTGTCCAGAACATTACTGCGCCTCTAAACATCCAGAAAATTACAACAGTTGTCACGGCCACAGAAATGGCACTCTCTGTGGACAATGTGCGGACGGATTCAGTGAAACTCTATTCTCAGCCGAGTGCCAAAAATCAGGAAAATGCAACAGTTATACTGTGTTGATCCTGACAATATTGTTAACAGTTGCATTGGTGCTTTATCTTTTAATAAAGCCTCCAACCCTAAGTTTCCTTGGAACCCAGATCTTATGGTTTAACAGAAGAGTAGAGAATCAGTCGAGAGATGACTTGGGCGTCGTTGGGGATCCGCCAGAACATTTCGACAGTGGATATATAAAAATTACCTTTTATTTCTACCAAGTTGCTGAGGTGCTGATGGTTCGATCTATAGAAGAATGCTTTGAGAAGATACCGTTTATGTACTTCTTGATTGCTGCTTTCAATTTCCAGGTTCGGACCCTTAACAAAGGAATCGGATGCCCTTTTGTAGGGTTAACAGTGGTAACAAAGCAGCTCTTACTCTCTGGTACTGTGTTCTTGGCAATGTCTGAAGTTGTTATCATTTATGGCGTCCATTCTGTGATAAACAAGATAAGAAGAAAAGAAAAACCAGCCATCATCCATTACATGGCGGTTTTCATGGAAGTATTGCTGCTAGGATATGAACGACTGGCAGAATCATCTCTTACGCTGATGCAATGTGTTTCTATAGGACGTGGAAAGCACCTTTTTATTGATGCAAATGTTCCATGTATGCAATGGTGGCAGTATCTCCTTCTGGCCTATATCATAGTTTTTGTGGTTCCTTTCATCGTGGTTCTTTACTGGGGATCGTTCAAACTCTACAGGGCTTCTGTTACTGCTAGTGAGTTTCTTGCTGCGTGCATGATTCCATTGCCATTTCTTTTCTACTGGTTTGCTCAATGCATTTTGAAAAGAAGAAATGGAGATTCCACGAATGCACAAGTTGACAACAAAGATGTTTTGGAAATACTTCATGGTCCTTTCCGCAAACCACAGGGTGATGATAATGGTACACTCTACTGGGAGAGTGTGCTGATTGGTCGAAGATTTGTTCTTCTTACCTGTCAAGCGTTCATAGCAAACCTGATGTTGCGTATGGTTTGCATGGTTTGCGCATGCTTTCTGATGACCATTCATCACACGTTGAAGAATCCATATCGTGATCCACTAGCCAACAAAGCTGAAACACTGTCCCTCGCCGCTTTATCTATGATTGCAGTAATCAATTTGGCAAAAGCAACCTTGATATCATATGGTGTCGCGCTTGATGGCACAGACATACCTTATTTAAAAACCCTAGAATGGTTTGAGGTGTGCGCCTTAACATTTGCCCCAGCATTGGTGTCTTTATTGTTCAGTTTTGCCGTTTTGTCTCAGCTAGCAAGGCTCATGGTATTTTTAGTCAAGAAATGTTATCGCACCTGGTGGCAGTTTCGGTCTCATCGATGGCTTATACAACAACTGAGGGAGCCTCTTTTGGATAATCCTGAACAGAATAGTGATGAAAATTAAGACATAATATTGTCAACAGTTTACCCGGTTGACTTTTACCGGGTAGCCGTACATGTTTGCTTGAACCCTCAATAATTCTTATTGCTGTTGTAGATAGATAGATAGATAGATAGATAGATAGATAGATAGATAGATAGATAGATAGATAGATAGATAGACAGACAGACAGACAGACAGACAGACAGATAGATAGATAGACAGATAGATAAATAGTTTATTCTGATTAAAATCGCAGCCAAGAGCTGAATTAGATAAATCGTTACAATAATCTAATAAAAATAATGAATATTGAAATCTAATATGTTGTAACATTAGGGCATACAAAATAAAGCACTATGTCTAAGTAAATAAGTTCCGATGAAACAAACGTATTTCAAATCTTAATCATTCTTTTTTTGGCCACCGAGCATGTAACAGACAGATGAAGATAGTCTTATTCCTTACTAGAGCCCACCTTCCCACTATAGTCGTAAAGGGATGGAAGATAACGGTGTGGGCTAAAAACTGATATGAATAAAAACATGTATTCTTAGTACAGCGTCTGTCGAAGTAATAATCTACATCTACATCTACATAACATTGGGTCGGCAAAGTTCATACGGATATAGCGCCAACATCTCAAACATAATTCCAATAATTAAAAGATAAGAAAAATACAATATATACATACAAATTATAACAAACAAAAAATTCTAAAATAGGAAAGCTAAATTAAGAACTAGGGGTGGACGACTTACTAGATAGGAATAAATGAGCAAGCACGCCGCACATATCGCTATCTAGGTAATCGCGTAGTCCAGACTGAAAACGCGCAAGAGAGTCAGCCTCAACAATCGCCGCAGGGAGTGCGTTCCACTCTCTTATGGTCCTCGGAAAATACAAATAAAATTACGCGTTTTTCGTCGCCCTATATTGCGTATATTTAAAATTGTGGCTGTCGCGAGTTCTAGATTCGTTATGTCTACTAAGATAGAAGTCAACATCTACGTCTAAAAGGCCGTGACTCATTTTCTATAGTAACGTAAGGCGGAAAAATGATCTCCGTTGCTCTAATGTTTGCCCAACTCCCAGATCATATCAGTTACACTGGCAGTTGGGTGGGAGTCGTTTGTGCAAAACCGCGCCGCTTTCCTCTTTACTCTTTCGAGGGAGTTTATGTCCTTTTGAAGATAAAGATCCCAGGCAGCGCAAGCGTATTCGAACTTAGGCCGAACAATAGCTGTGGATGCAGTTTCTTTCAATCGCTTGGGGCAATTCCAGAGGTTTCTTTTAATCAATCCCAGAACCTTGTTTGCTTTACCAGAGATGGATAAGACGTGATTCGACCACTTCAAGTTGTTGTTCAGGGCCAGGTTGTTCAAAGCCCGAATATAACCCAGGGTTAGCGATAATTTTGACTTCAACTTTTTGGTGTTTTGTTCTGTTTATATTGTTTACCCCTGAGTTTTGAGTAGTAATTTCAAACTACACCACAAATTAGAGGTGAAAAACATATTTAAACAAGAAAAACGCAATGCGTCAGTGAACGTTTAACCCTGGGTTAACGTTATCCGGTTTTCGAACAACCCGGCCCAGGATTACTCCTAGATAAGAAATAGAGACAACGTGCTCCAGCTCGATTCCACAGAAGACATACTTTCTCTGTGGGGGGACTTTCTTAGTAGAGAGATAGATGGTCTTGCACTTAGCAGGATTAAATGACATCTGCCACTTGCTTTGCCCACGTCTAGTTTCTTCAGGTCCTTCTGGAGTTGATCGCCGTCTACGTCGCTTGAAACAATACCGTATAGCAGTGCATCATCCGCAAAAAGCCTAATTGAAGACTTCAGGTTTAACTTATTAGGCAGGTCGTTGACGTACAATAGGAATAGCAAAGGTCCTAACACGGTTCCTTGGGGCACGCCAGAGGTTGCCTGGGCGGGATTGGAGCACTTACCCTCGCACACCACAGGCTCTGAGCGGTTTGTCAAGAAGGATTCAATCCAGCTTGAAAAAGGCCCGCGGACACCATAGTAGTGTAGCTTGTAAATTAGGCGTTTGTGGGGGACCTTATCGAAGGCTTTACTAAAATCTAAAACAGCAGCATGGACAGAGTTATTTTCTTGAATGGTTTTGGCATATCGTGAATGGTCAAGATCAGCTGGGTTACAAGATCGTTTTACTCTGAATCCATGTTGCACGTCTGTTGAGATCGCGTGCCGTTCTAAGTGCTTCATCACATGACTATGAATGTGCTTAGTTGTCAACTGCCGCAGCGTCATGAACAAAACAGCGGATATCGCTGTGGTCATAAATGAACACCAACCGGACAATATTTTTGGAAATGAATCCTGGCTAACTCCTGATATTAACAGCAGCGAAGTATTCCCAGAGAATTATAAGATTTATAGGAAAGGCAGGAGTAATAGCCTGGCAGGCGGAGTGTTCCAGGCAGTAAAGAACGACCTAATAATATCTCACCGCTCCGACTGGGACAGTAATTGTGAAATTGTTTGGACTCAATGCCAGCTGGCTGGAGCTGGAAATGCGAAAACTATCTATTTCGGGTCGCCGAAATAAGTCTGACCTGGAAAGCCTTGGCGAGTTGAATAAATCGCTTTTGAAAATGCGAGATGTTTTGCATAAAAATAGTGTAATCCTCGCTGGCGAGTTTAATGTCCCAAATATCGACTGGGTAAATTCATCTAACCCTGGCAATCTATCTCCAGCGTCCACTAAACTACTCGAGATAATCGACGACCTCGATTAAAACCAGTTCGTAAAAGAACCAACTAGGCGATAATAACAATAACAATAATAATATCAATAACAATAACAATAACAATAACAATGACAATGACAATGACAATGACAATGACAATGACAACGACAACGACAATGACAATGACAATGACAATGACAATGACAATAACAACGACAACGACAATGACAATGACAATGGCAATAATAATAGTAATAGTAATAGTATAATATTCTTCCCTGGGTATTGTTATTCATGAGATTGTAATAAGGAATGGAGAATTGCTCAGGCCTTCCCCATGCCTTAACCACTCCCTGTACCACAATCCATTATTAGAACGGCTACTCTAAGGCCAACCTTTCGCCACAACGTTATTACAAAGCAAGTTCAGTAGCGAGAAATGTCTCCGATGAATGGAAAAGCTGGCACTGTCTTCATGGTCATGGTGGCTTGTCTAGCTCTCGAGGCCAAAATGAAAAACCAAGTTGAACAAAATCGGAGCCGCAGCAAAGGGGGTAGGTAGCGACGAAGAAGCCGGGAAGAACCGGAAAGTGCGAGTGTTAATACGGTTCGTGACATCTGTACATTTATTTGACGTTCTGTTTTCGGCCTGACCTTTCGCTTTCCAGAGTATAACACCTTTGCGATTTGCCATGAGGTGTTTATACCTTTTTCTTGTTTGCGCTCATTTCTATTGCAAGATATGTTTCTAAGTATTGGCTTCCGAGAGACAAAGTTTGAAATATTCTGTAAACATGTTTCAAAATAAGTTTGACAAGCACCGGCGGTCATGTTACAGGTTTCCGTAAGTGGTCCATAAGTGGCCGGATGGGCCTTTTGTTAAAGTGCCCATAACGTGAAAATTTTCCTATCTGATCATATATTTCACACCATGAACGTCTGCTAAAAATAGTTCGATTTGGATCAAAAGCGATTTTTTTTACGAATCTTTAAAAACCTGAAAATCCTATCTTCTTGTGGTCGGCCCTTGCCGCTGATCACAAGATCGACAAGCTCAGAGTTGTGACTTAGAGTCAGGAACGTGTGACTTCAGGCTTGACTTATCTCGCTTGTTTTACCTCTGTAAATTTAGCTTCGTAGTCCATGCAAAATGCCTTTCCAGTGTTTTGTATTAACTAAGAAAATTTACAGAGGTAAAACAAGCGAGATGAGTCAAGCCTGAAGTCACACGTTCCTGAATCTACTTTACAACTCATTCCAAACCAAGGGAAGACTGGTGCGAATGGTGGACCAAAATGGCGGGCAAATTTGAAAGTTTTCAAAACTTATATAAAAAAACGGCATTTTATCCCAATCCAATTTTTTCTTCGCAGAAGTTTATTGGGTAATGTATAGGATCAGATAAGAAAATAAAAAGTTTTGACTTTAAGTTTACCCAAAGGTGTTCTCTCGCTTCCTCTCACCGCGCTTTTTTATTTTTTCACGCGCTGTTTTTCGTACTGAGCACCAGCCAACTGAACGCATGGAAGAGGCTAGCTAAGCTGCTTCCCGAAAAATCTGATCTCCCACCAGTGGGGTGTAAAACTTAAGGCGCGCTCGACTAGCTGAGGGCTCTAAACATTGCGAGCCAACCATACACGCCTTAGTTGTGGTGCGGAAAAGGAAATCCGAGGATAGATGAATTCCTGACAGCCTGCATCCCAATAATCTCTAAAGGCAGCATCCCAGGAAACTTGGTGAATGACACATCCTCAGCCATATCCCGAGGCATGGGTAGAAAAGGAGACGGCATGATGTTTTTCGTCTCTCCAACGGATGGATTTATCCCAGTTGTGGAGAAACCTCCGGTAAGAAACTTCTTCCCGTTGAATTTCATTTAGAGTCACTGTATCTTTCCCTGTACGATCAGGTCGACTGAGCCTTACTGATTTCTCTGGTAAAAGGTTTTGCTGCTGGCAAAATCAACGAAAAATATGTGCGCTTGCCTTGAAAAACGCTGCAACGTTTTTAATGGCACGGCTTGCCTGCTCGATAGAATGAACTCCCTTAAAAAGGGCAAAAGTTTCCATCTCGCTTTGCGGCATCAGGAAAGACTGTTTCTCGGAATCCACAGTGAAGCCCAGGCATTCCAAAGAAGTCGTAACGGCTAGCGCAGACTTCTTTATACTAATTGTATAGTCCAGTTCTATTAGGACAGACAGAACGACATACAGAGCAGCCTTTGCGGCTTCAAGTCTAAAAGTTCTCGGGCGCTCCCGACGCAGCTTAGACCATGGACCAGTCGCAGTAATGATATCCCCATTAAACCGATCGTCGATATATATAAGGAGCAAGGAATACCCTGGGATCTCAGGAATCCTGTCGCCGCTAAGCCAATACTGTGGTAGATAAAAGGGGATATTTTCCATCTAAGAGGAAGCCAGATGAGAGTACAGACTAATCAAATGTTGGAAAAAAAAAACGGAAGTCAGGAGATACCGACGGGTTCCCGATCAGGAGAGAGAGCAACATAGACATACCTAGCAGAGGTCGTCTGGTTGTTTACCGTGGTGGTGAACCAGCAGGAGTCACTCACCCAGATTGGAGACCAATGCATGGATAGGGCGTACGTTCCCCTTATAAACCATCAAAGGGCCTGGGTTCTAAACCCACCCAATGTCGGGGTGGCTAGGTTCCGCTAGGTTCCTGCACAGTATTCAGAGCGGAAAAACGTAATGCGCAGCTTTCTGCGCATCCCCAGCAGCCCAACTTGCAAGCTCAGGTTATAATGCAAGCTGCAATCGTTTGCAATAGTTAGAAACAGCGGCGGACTGTAATAAGGTACACGAGGATATCGCTCGGTTGATTTATTTATACTTGAGCAAGCATGAAATTTTTGCGGAATTTCACTGTTAAGAAAATAAGTCATATTCAGTGGGCTGCTTATAAATATGCAATATGTAAAGAATGTGGATAAAATTTCTCTTCGCACCGACATTTCTTGTGTACCGCGTGAAAATATATAGGGTTCGGAAACCGTCTTGAGGTCAATTTGGTCCAAAAAAATTGATTCCCCATGAAAACAATACACCAGCTTTCCATTAGTGAGGTTAAAATGTTCCTGCTTACCCGGAATATTTAGAAAGCATACAAAGTTTGTAACCTGTTTTGTTCAGACGATCGACGAAGATCCCGCTATTTTTTTCAAACTTGGGGCCTGGCGCACAGTCAAAACTCGCGCATGCTTATTACGTTTTTCCCATCTGAATGCCCAACCTGTAAAACCTTTAGCCTAAAACCTTTAAGCACGTAGTTTCCATTGGCCTGTGAGATCTAGATACACTTATGCATAACACTCACTAACAATATACATGAACAACCTTTATTTCCAGAACAATACTCCTCAAGAGTTGAGGGTCGTATATCACAATCAAATCAAAGCATGGTGTGTTTTCACAATAACGGGCCAAGTCTTAAGAGCGTGTCCGTGTAAGAACCGACCACTCAAATTTTCGTGGAAAATGGATTGCCTTCATTTTTTTCTACACAAGTCAAACAACATATGCAATGAACGAAAATGGCCTTTATTTCGATAGATTCGCTTTTTAAATTTTT
>JAHPZR010055820.1:0-13682 GCA_019787425.1 Platygyra sinensis | reverse complement strand
ATCAAGCCTGTGTTTTATCTTGTAAACAGCTCTGATCTGAGTCAGGCGAAGACTGAAGTAACGCAGATACGACACTATTTACAATGCGAAATAACGCGTCCCTACTATTTGTAAGAAAACAGTCATAAGTCGAAGTAAACTGATAAACTGGAGGCAAGGGTGAGAAGCATGAAGGGGTTTCACGCGTTGGAAAACACGTCAAGTGTTGCGAGCGCGGAAAAAAACGTTACTGAAAGCAAGCGCGAGAAAATTCACGTTGTCTTGATTGGTTTGATTTTGTATCCTGCACAGTAACCAAGAAGATACAATCTCTGCTTGAACTGGCATATTAAACGGACACAATCAAAATGTAAAATTTTAAGTAGATTCATAACTAACTCTAAAAAATCTTTAGAGGGCATGAGATTTTAGCCATAAAATAAATTTGCTTTGCGCGCGCGCGCGTGCGTGCGTGCGTGCGAGCGTAACCAATTGCGGCTGATTGTGTCGTCATGTTTGAACAACCAAGTATTTACGCCAGCAAAAGGAGATCTTGCAGTTGTAGTTACAAAGAAAGACGACTCAAATGTTACGCGTTATCGAGCAAACTTTAACACCTATTGGAACAGTTTCGGTTGCATGACATGTAAGGAAGACGTGCACTAACTTCATATTTTTCCCCATTTCTATCTTTCAACAGATGGAGAGCGAGCTTGAACGGTTTCACAAGCAAAACACGAGCTTGGAGTTAAACATCACCGAGCTTAGACTTAAACTAAAGGCTACGGACAAAGAAATGCACTCTCAAAGGCAAAGGGTAAATAACGTCACTGACCGCCATTGCAGTTTTTCAATGGTTTTTTCCTCTCTCTGCTATTTTTTTTTTCACTTCTTTACTTTTAACGGCTGTTCTAATTTTCTACCTGTGCCCCGTTTATTTTGATGTTCACCGCCCATCATTTAGATAAAGTTCTGTTTGTGGACAAGACTTGTTGTTGGTTTGAACTTTCAGATGAAAGTTTTTGTATTTTTTAAAAAAATAATTTCTCCTTGGTGGAAATTTTAGATAATTCTCAAATATGTGACGCGAATGGTTAATTTTGTCATCGACTTTCTCTGCCGGTATGTCTTTTTCGCCTCAATTTTTCTACCATTTTCTACTCTCTAGTTATGTTTCATATTTAATCTTAGGTTGGTGATGTTGAAGCAATTGTAAAGAGATTTAAAACTGATCTCCATAACTGCGTCGGATTCATACAAGAACCGAAGAAATTGAAGGAGAATGTCAAGTCTTTATATCAAAAATATGTTCAGGATGAATCGGTAAGAACCTCGAATTTCTACTCAATTTAGATCACATCTCTGATGATCGTCGTGAAACCAGGACTATTTATTGTATCTAACCAATCAGCGCAAACGGAATAAATCAGTGAACCAGTCATAGACCAAAGCAGACCTAACAACCGGTGCCAAGCGCCGGAGAAAATAAACCGGTCCCAAGTGTCATACAACTGGTGTTAAGCGCGGGAAAACATAGAACTGGTGCCAAGCGCGGGAAAACATTGGAGCCGTGCCAAGCGCGGGAAAACATAGGCCCCGTTTACACGGGTCCGGACAAATCTTTGCACGGACAAAAACTTGGACGTTTCCACCTTGCGTTTACACGGGACTGGCGGAACTGGACGAATTTTTGAACGGCCAAGTGTGCAAGTTTAGGACCTAAAAAAAGCAGGTCAACTTTTTGACCGGCACGGTTCCACATTTGTACGGACCCGTGTAAACACCCGAACCGTGCATCTTTTTTGCTCAGATAGCGCGGTTATGGCCTGGATTCAAATGCCGCGACTGGTCTAAACTTTGCACGGATCTGTGTAAACACCACTGCAACAGAATTTGCACGGATCCATGCAAACAGGCAGTCCTGGAACAAAATTTGTCCGTGCAAAAGTATGTCAGGACACGTGTAAACGGGGCCATAGAAGCGGTGCCAAGCGCCGGAAAACATGCAACCAGTGGTAAGCGCGGGAAAACATAGAACCGGTTCCCAGCAAGCGCAGGAAAACATCCTGCCTGTGCCAAGTGCGGGAAAACATACAGCCTGTGCTAAGCGCGGGAAAACATAGAACCGGTTCCCCGCAAGTGCAGGAAAACATACAGCCTGTGCTAAGCGCGGGAAAACACGGAACCAGTACCAAGAGTTAAAACGTGTGCTCCATTAGCCGTACCAAGCGTCGCCAGGCTGGTATCAAGCGTAGGATAACTAGTTTTTCTCAATCTTTTTTCGTTCCTTCATTAGACTATGTACCCACGAGTCGCCACCTCAATGAAATATTGTACGTTCTTTTCCCTGTTCGCGTGGTGATTTGAACACTCGTACTAAGTTTTGTCGTATTTTTAGCTGGATTCCGCTGGTGTGGATGCGGATATTCAGAGGGAGTACGCGCGTCAGAGAGAGCATCTGGAGAGAAGTGTAGCGTCCTTGAGAAAGAAGCTTGCCAAGGATTCCGAGATCCACAGAGCTGATAACGTCAGAATTATGCAGGTGGGGGTTTTGGTCCTTAACATTCATAAATTTTCATTCAGTTAAAATACAGTCTGGTTTGTTGGCCGTTGTTTGGCGTTGTTGCGTTCGACTCGAGTTTGCCGCGCGGTTTCCTCGCGTTCATCTCGCGTTTGAGAATCCAAACAAACTGCCTCTCTTGTTGTTTGACTTGCATTGAAGCGCTAATAGCACTGTATTGATGAGAGCACAAATTTAGCTTAAATGTACAGAAATCTGTTTCATTACGCTACTAAACAAGTCATGAAGAGTTTGATGGCATTATTTTTATCTCTTTAAACGCTAATTTTTCCTTGCAGGAAAACGTTACCCTCATCAAAGAGATAAACGACCTCAGACGCGAGCTCAAAATCGCCCGCACTCAAGTCCATGACCTGGAAACCGCGTTAGGTGTCATGCGCAAACAACAGCAATTCCCCGAGGACGAGGACCCTGGCAACTCGGAGAGCAAGCGCAGCATGTCCGACGAAAATTTAGAGATGGAAAAGATGATTGACATGCAGAAAGTCGAGATTAGAAAATTACGCGTCCAAATAAAAGATATGGAGACTGTCATCAATTCTCGACCGCCCTCTGGATCGAGGCTACCACCCATGACTGTGAATTAAGAGTTTAAGAAGAAATTTGTATTTCCTATTCGTGGAAGTGTTATGGACTTTTTGACAGACTTAAGAGTTACAAACTACTTCTTGATTTCTGGTTTGTTATTAGCGGAGTTTTCATTCAGATGCACATGTAAATAGACACAACTCTATATAGAAGTTGTGGACCAAAACTTATAGCGCTAAAGTTGGTATCCAAACAGCTTTTTAACCGAATTGTATATTATCCGAGCTTATTCAAAGAGGCTGTAAATAAATCTGTATTTTCAATTTGGAGAGTTCCATTGAAGTACATTATTTATAAGGAAGGCTTCTAAATGTCCATCCCTTCTTGAATAGCGCGGTAATGTCGTGTTTGTTTTCTACGAAAAAAATTTGTTCTACCTTGTGAAACGTTTGCGCTAAACATCACGGTTTTCGCATCTTGAAAAGTTCAGCCTAAATTTTTCAAGTTCGTAGTTAATAATCGGTGTTATTAAATCTCTAAGTTAGTACGCGCGCTGTGATTGGTCAATTTAGCGGGCCGTACTCTTCCGTACGGCCCGCTAAAATTTAAAGTTTTTTTTTTGCCAAACTGTTGCGTGATTTATCGCCAAAAATTCTTAACTGATTTAGCAAGTAAAGGTTTAGAACATTCTTTTACTCTAAATTGTGTGCTAAATCGTACTAACGACTTAAAAACGATTTCAAATTGACTCGTTTTGCTTTCGACCTGCTTCAGAAATTAATTTTAAACCGTTCCTCATGGATAAAAATCGTTCCCGAACTCGTCAGACACACAATAGAGATATAATAAATATCCTACTAACCTCGTCTTCTCGGTCTGTACTGTAAGTTACGGATCCTCGTTTTTACCCTACGATTCATGGCCCGCGCGCTTCGCGCTTGGGCCATAAAACGAAGGGGAAAAAACTCGGTCCGTAACTTACGGTACGGACCTCGAACTCGGTTAGTAAGAGGTATTTAATCTTCTCCATCCTTAACCATCCCTGTTTCTTTATGGTTTATTATTATCTCTTTGGTGTTTTTCTATCTTACTAGACAATTATTTTCAGCTTCTTCAATTTTAAAACAATTTCAATCCACTAGCAAACGAGACTCTAAGAGAGCAGAAAACATTGGTGTGAAGTTTTCAAATGAAAAAAGTTCAGTGAATAGTTTCAACTTACCCCAACCACCATTCATCTCTAACGTTTTTAGTTCGAAATATTTTACAGTAGATTACAATGAGGTATCTTCTCTCGACTTATTGCGTTGTTGAGTTTTCATGTATGCAGGGTATTCGTAGTCCTAACTTTAGTATTTCGGGGAAATTTAAGTGACACTGACATGAGACTCTGACAGACAAGCAGTATCAATACTTAACAAACCATGTTGTGGACTTAAATGTAATAGCTCACACACACACCTTAAAGCACAAATAGAATAAAATTTAAATTCAAAATGTATCGCCATTTTGCGCAATACGACCATTGTTGTGGAGCTTATGGCCCACAGGGCGTGCTCCACTTTTCAAAAAAGCCGCCATTTTTCAAATGGTAGATGATAAGGCCCTGAGGACGAGGTTGTGGTGCTCGTTCCTCACACAATGGGAAAGATTTGGCTTTGGACGCATTGGCTGGCGGAAAGGCTGTGCGGCTTAGATTCCGTCTGCTTATCGGGGGACTCATGCTGACTTCATTGCTTGCATTTTCGCTCATTTACATACGGCTTTGCGTACAGAAGGAAACATCATGTTTCCTTAACACGATGTTAGATATGAATTGACTTCAGGCAGCTAAAAAGCTAGTGAAACTTATGCATGGTGAAAGTTTTAAATCTTTGGGTGTAATATCCAAGGACATATTGTCTTACAATCACTGCAAAGTTTCTGGGTGGCAAAAGTGCTAATGACATTCTTTGTAAAATTTTGAGTTTTTAAACCCGTATTCAATACATTAAGCCCATATTGAATTCATTGGCATAGTTACCTTTCAATATTAAGAACTGATTTATTTGTAGCTCCATCAGAAACTGAATTCCTTATGCCAATAAGGTAGATATTGTAAACAAGGATTTCCTTCTACCAAGATCTCAGCGTCCTCGTGCTCCGCGATTTTTATGGGAGATCACTTACGGTGTATTGTGTTATTTTGGCCACGTACAAAATTGACTTAAAATTGAAGGAAGCTGAAAATAATTGTCTAGTAAGATAGAAAAACACCAAAGAGATAATAATAAACCATAAAGAAACAGGGATGGTTAAGGATGGAGAAGATTAAATACCTCTTACTAACCGAGTTCGAGGTCCGTACCGTAAGTTACGGACCGAGTTTTTTCCCCTTCGTTTTATGGCCCAAGCGCGAAGCGCGCGGGCCATGAATCGTAGGGTAAAAACGAGGATCCGTAACTTACAGTACAGACCGAGAAGACGAGGTTAGTAGGATATTTATTATATCTCTATTGTGTGTCTGACGAGTTCGGGAACGATTTTTATCCATGAGGAACGGTTTAAAATTAATTTCTGAAGCAGGTCGAAAGCAAAACGAGTCAATTTGAAATCGTTTTTAAGTCGTTAGTACGATTTAGCACACAATTTAGAGTAAAAGAATGTTCTAAACCTTTACTTGCTAAATCAGTTAAGAATTTTTGGCGATAAATCACGCAACAGTTTGGCAAAAAAAAAACTTTAAATTTTAGCGGGCCGTACGGAAGAGTACGGCCCGCTAAATTGACCAATCACAGCGCGCGTACTAACTTAGAGATTTAATAACACCGATTATTAACTACGAACTTGAAAAATTTAGGCTGAACTTTTCAAGATGCGAAAACCGTGATGTTTAGCGCAAACGTTTCACAAGGTAGAACAAATTTTTTTCGTAGAAAACAAACACGACATTACCGCGCTATTCAAGAAGGGATGGACATTTAGAAGCCTTCCTTATAAATAATGTACTTCAATGGAACTCTCCAAATTGAAAATACAGATTTATTTACAGCCTCTTTGAATAAGCTCGGATAATATACAATTCGGTTAAAAAGCTGTTTGGATACCAACTTTAGCGCTATAAGTTTTGGTCCACAACTTCTATATAGAGTTGTGTCTATTTACATGTGCATCTGAATGAAAACTCCGCTAATAACAAACCAGAAATCAAGAAGTAGTTTGTAACTCTTAAGTCTGTCAAAAAGTCCATAACACTTCCACGAATAGGAAATACAAATTTCTTCTTAAACTCTTAATTCACAGTCATGGGTGGTAGCCTCGATCCAGAGGGCGGTCGAGAATTGATGACAGTCTCCATATCTTTTATTTGGACGCGTAATTTTCTAATCTCGACTTTCTGCATGTCAATCATCTTTTCCATCTCTAAATTTTCGTCGGACATGCTGCGCTTGCTCTCCGAGTTGCCAGGGTCCTCGTCCTCGGGGAATTGCTGTTGTTTGCGCATGACACCTAACGCGGTTTCCAGGTCATGGACTTGAGTGCGGGCGATTTTGAGCTCGCGTCTGAGGTCGTTTATCTCTTTGATGAGGGTAACGTTTTCCTGCAAGGAAAAATTAGCGTTTAAAGAGATAAAAATAATGCCATCAAACTCTTCATGACTTGTTTAGTAGCGTAATGAAACAGATTTCTGTACATTTAAGCTAAATTTGTGCTCTCATCAATACAGTGCTATTAGCGCTTCAATGCAAGTCAAACAACAAGAGAGGCAGTTTGTTTGGATTCTCAAACGCGAGATGAACGCGAGGAAACCGCGCGGCAAACTCGAGTCGAACGCAACAACGCCAAACAACGGCCAACAAACCAGACTGTATTTTAACTGAATGAAAATTTATGAATGTTAAGGACCAAAACCCCCACCTGCATAATTCTGACGTTATCAGCTCTGTGGATCTCGGAATCCTTGGCAAGCTTCTTTCTCAAGGACGCTACACTTCTCTCCAGATGCTCTCTCTGACGCGCGTACTCCCTCTGAATATCCGCATCCACACCAGCGGAATCCAGCTAAAAATACGACAAAACTTAGTACGAGTGTTCAAATCACCACGCGAACAGGGAAAAGAACGTACAATATTTCATTGAGGTGGCGACTCGTGGGTACATAGTCTAATGAAGGAACGAAAAAAGATTGAGAAAAACTAGTTATCCTACGCTTGATACCAGCCTGGCGACGCTTGGTACGGCTAATGGAGCACACGTTTTAACTCTTGGTACTGGTTCCGTGTTTTCCCGCGCTTAGCACAGGCTGTATGTTTTCCTGCACTTGCGGGGAACCGGTTCTATGTTTTCCCGCGCTTAGCACAGGCTGTATGTTTTCCCGCACTTGGCACAGGCAGGATGTTTTCCTGCGCTTGCTGGGAACCGGTTCTATGTTTTCCCGCGCTTACCACTGGTTGCATGTTTTCCGGCGCTTGGCACCGCTTCTATGGCCCCGTTTACACGTGTCCTGACATACTTTTGCACGGACAAATTTTGTTCCAGGACTGCCTGTTTGCATGGATCCGTGCAAATTCTGTTGCAGTGGTGTTTACACAGATCCGTGCAAAGTTTAGACCAGTCGCGGCATTTGAATCCAGGCCATAACCGCGCTATCTGAGCAAAAAAGATGCACGGTTCGGGTGTTTACACGGGTCCGTACAAATGTGGAACCGTGCCGGTCAAAAAGTTGACCTGCTTTTTTTAGGTCCTAAACTTGCACACTTGGCCGTTCAAAAATTCGTCCAGTTCCGCCAGTCCCGTGTAAACGCAAGGTGGAAACGTCCAAGTTTTTGTCCGTGCAAAGATTTGTCCGGACCCGTGTAAACGGGGCCTATGTTTTCCCGCGCTTGGCACGGCTCCAATGTTTTCCCGCGCTTGGCACCAGTTCTATGTTTTCCCGCGCTTAACACCAGTTGTATGACACTTGGGACCGGTTTATTTTCTCCGGCGCTTGGCACCGGTTGTTAGGTCTGCTTTGGTCTATGACTGGTTCACTGATTTATTCCGTTTGCGCTGATTGGTTAGATACAATAAATAGTCCTGGTTTCACGACGATCATCAGAGATGTGATCTAAATTGAGTAGAAATTCGAGGTTCTTACCGATTCATCCTGAACATATTTTTGATATAAAGACTTGACATTCTCCTTCAATTTCTTCGGTTCTTGTATGAATCCGACGCAGTTATGGAGATCAGTTTTAAATCTCTTTACAATTGCTTCAACATCACCAACCTAAGATTAAATATGAAACATAACTAGAGAGTAGAAAATGGTAGAAAAATTGAGGCGAAAAAGACATACCGGCAGAGAAAGTCGATGACAAAATTAACCATTCGCGTCACATATTTGAGAATTATCTAAAATTTCCACCAAGGAGAAATTATTTTTTTAAAAAATACAAAAACTTTCATCTGAAAGTTCAAACCAACAACAAGTCTTGTCCACAAACAGAACTTTATCTAAATGATGGGCGGTGAACATCAAAATAAACGGGGCACAGGTAGAAAATTAGAACAGCCGTTAAAAGTAAAGAAGTGAAAAAAAAAATAGCAGAGAGAGGAAAAAACCATTGAAAAACTGCAATGGCGGTCAGTGACGTTATTTACCCTTTGCCTTTGAGAGTGCATTTCTTTGTCCGTAGCCTTTAGTTTAAGTCTAAGCTCGGTGATGTTTAACTCCAAGCTCGTGTTTTGCTTGTGAAACCGTTCAAGCTCGCTCTCCATCTGTTGAAAGATAGAAATGGGGAAAAATATGAAGTTAGTGCACGTCTTCCTTACATGTCATGCAACCGAAACTGTTCCAATAGGTGTTAAAGTTTGCTCGATAACGCGTAACATTTGAGTCGTCTTTCTTTGTAACTACAACTGCAAGATCTCCTTTTGCTGGCGTAAATACTTGGTTGTTCAAACATGACGACACAATCAGCCGCAATTGGTTACGCTCGCACGCACGCACGCACGCGCGCGCGCGCAAAGCAAATTTATTTTATGGCTAAAATCTCATGCCCTCTAAAGATTTTTTAGAGTTAGTTATGAATCTACTTAAAATTTTACATTTTGATTGTGTCCGTTTAATATGCCAGTTCAAGCAGAGATTGTATCTTCTTGGTTACTGTGCAGGATACAAAATCAAACCAATCAAGACAACGTGAATTTTCTCGCGCTTGCTTTCAGTAACGTTTTTTTCCGCGCTCGCAACACTTGACGTGTTTTCCAACGCGTGAAACCCCTTCATGCTTCTCACCCTTGCCTCCAGTTTATCAGTTTACTTCGACTTATGACTGTTTTCTTACAAATAGTAGGGACGCGTTATTTCGCATTGTAAATAGTGTCGTATCTGCGTTACTTCAGTCTTCGCCTGACTCAGATCAGAGCTGTTTACAAGATAAAACACAGGCTTGATCTTGGCTTACCTCTTGTATCTGTTCTTTCATGGCTTTAATGTCATTCTCTCTGGGCTCTATTTGTTTTTTCAGCTCCTTTATTTTGTAATCCAAAACAAATTTGAATTTCTCAAGCTCTTGATTCTTCTTCTTTAAATCATATATTCGTTTTTCCTGGGAAGAGAAAAGCAGCTTTAATCAGTGATAGGTTTAACCACTTCTAATACAAGTAAATCAGTTAATCGATCAATCTATATATCAATCAGTCGATCAATCAATCAGTCAATCGGTAAGTAGCTCGGTCGGTCGAGTCATTGATCAATCAGTCAGTCAGTTAATCAATCAATTAATCAGTCAGCTGCTTGTTAATTTATTCGTCATTCAGTCAGACAGTTGGTCCGTCAGTCAGTCAGACAATCAATCAGTCAAACAGTCAGACAGTCAGTCAGGTGAGTCAGGTAAGTCAGACAGACAGACAGACAGACAGACAGACAGACAGACAGACAGACAGACAGACAAACAAACAAACAAACAGACAGACAGAAAGACTGAAAAAAACAAGCAGGACCACTATTGTACCTTATCCTGTATGGTTTCGTCTCGTTCCTGGATCTCTTTCTTCAGTCCATAGATGTCTTTCTCCAGAGACTTGATCACTCCTTGCAGTTTGTTGTTTTCGTTCTGTTGCCTTTGTATTTCAGCTTTGTAATCGTCGATCTCCTTCTGCAAGCTTGTAAACTAACCAGGAAAAAAAAAGGAGTAAAACGCTCTTTAGATTGCACTTCAAACATCTTGTTAACTACAGTGTTCTTTCCCAACAACTGTCAACAGGACAACTAGCACTGTTAAAGCACCCTTGAAGTTTAATTTCTTACAAATCAGAGTCTTCATATTAAGGAATACTTGGTGTTGTATCTTGAACGTCTCTCTACGGTCAGTGTTCAGACATGAACTAGCTGCAAGCTAGTTACTCTTGAGATTAAGCGGTAAATTGCATCTTTATTAAATTTCCCTGTAAAAAGATGAATTGAATGTTGACGAAATGATCCCGTGTGTACAAAATACTATATTATCGATTTTAAGTTCCTTTCGGAGAAAAATGATTTTCTGGTTCTAAAAGAAGACTTCATATTACCTTTTAAGCCCTGGTCAAACGGTGCATGATAGTCGATGATAGTCGATGATAGTTGAGCGCGCGCTTCCGTTTGACCACCAACTATCATGCACTATCATCGACTATCATCAAACTATCATTCAGTTTGAGCTGTTCAAAATCTTCATGATAGTCGATGATAGTTTTTCTCGTTTGACCACGCGCATGATAGTTCATGATAGTTTTCGGTCAGCTGTTTCCCCGAAAATCGGCGGGGTCGTTTAAAATGGCCGCCAAAAGTTGCTCGCGAGTCTCGCGAGGCTCTTCAGAAAATAGTGTTGATATTGAGGATGACAATCCAGATATCATAGAGAAGGTACATGTAATAGATGAAACACTGGAGGAATTAGAGGAGCCACCGAGCAAAAAAAACCGTATCACTAAACGTTCATCGGCGAGATGGAGTAATGACCTCATATTTCGTCTAATAGACGAATATGAGGCCAGGCCCTGCCTTTGGGACATTTTTTCCAAGGATTACCATAACAGAGATATCACAGGAAAAGTTAAGCAGGAGATGGAGGTGAGGTTGCTCTCGCAAATCACAATTTGCTTCAGCCACGTATTTTGTGAAAACTGTTCCACCATGCACAATCCGTGACGTTTGGCTGATTTTGTTGATAACTTAGGGAGTGTATTTGGACTTAGTAAAGTCATTAAAGTTAAGCTTCTTGATTTAGAAAACAGTCTTGTAACATTCGACAAGGGAAAAATGCATTCTACGTGTTTCTAGACTAGTGTAAGCCAGCTTAGCTTATTTATGCGTCTTTAGTAAAAAGCATGACAGGAGACTCTCCTAGAATTTCAAGTTGTGAATTTCACAACGATTTAAGTTTCATAATTATTGTGCCATTTTAATATCATGATTTGTTTATAGGAAATATGTAGTCTCCAATGGAGGGAAATCAGCAATCAACTGACAAAACTCAGGCAAATTCTGAGCCAAAATCAGAAAAAAATCCAAGCGGTGAAATCAGGGCAAAGCACTGATGAACTATTCAAGCCAACATGGATTTTATGGAAGCCACTCCAGTTTCTCTTGCCAGTATTAAATCCTCGCTCAAGCCGAGATACACTACCTGACGAAAGTCCCGAGAAGTCTAGCATTAATGATATTGCAGATGAGGAGGCTTCTTCAACATCCATTTCCCCTGGTGTTAAGCTACGAAAGACCAAGTCAGGGAAGTGTGACAAGAAAGCTCAGTCAGCAATTACAGAAGTTAAGAACGAGCTGATGATGGAATGTCTTAAGGTGATGAAAACTCCCGAGTCCTCTGCTACAGCAGGCCCCAGTGCAGAAGCAAGCTTTGCAAGTTACATCACTGAAAAGCTTAAATTGTTGGACAACAGACGAAGGATGATCGCAGAGAAGAGAATCAGTGATATAATATGGGAACTGCAGATGGACATGGGGCAATCTATGACTTCTGGTAGTGATTTGTCATTAACCTTTTCACAGCCCCACTACCCAGTGGCAAGTAGCTTTTACCAGTGGTCATCTTAACTTTTTGTGTAACAGGATTTGAGCATGGGATTCTCATGGTAATGGCATTATAAAATTTAATGTAGCTGTCCATAATATGTTTCCATGTGCAGTTACATTTGGTGATCTTTAATCCACTTTTCGGGATTTTAATAAATTTATCAGGTTCTTAATATGCCTAATACATTTGCAACATTGAAATGACAAATTACAGTCCTATTTGAGCAGAAATTTAACAAGAAAATTTTTAGTGTTACTTTCATTTATAATTAATCTGGAACCCTAAATGTAATTTAAGCCAAGTTAAACTTCAAACAATATTGCTGGAGAGCAGTCTCCCTTAGGGTGGAGCTCTTTGATTTGACAGTTCAGCTTCAGATGTCAAGTCATTCCACGCGTTGAGAGTTATATATATATATTTGAGAGAGTTATCGTTTTTGGGCCGCTGGACAGTTCTCGTTAAGCCTTTCTCCGAGCCCACCCATCCCCCTTGTTTTCACTATAAGTATCCTTTTGTTTCCACTGTTAGTTCAGTGTGATGGTGCCTAGTGGTTGTCACTCACAGGGTTGCCATGGGTACCCTGCACTTGATTCACTTTGCTTCGCTCCTTATCTTTCAGGCACCATTCCCTAAGCTTTTCTATTGTTGATGAGTTAACACTTGCCTAAATTGGAATGATAGATGTTTCCAATTAAATTTTATTGCAGTGATAGTATTCAAACTATTCATTTCCATGTACACATTTCTTAGTACATTCTAATATATACACTGTATACTGCTATGTAATATCCAAAGCCTTCTATATGGTATAGAGGTATGAATTTAAGTGGCTGGCAACAGCTTCTAGACCTTTATAAGGATTACAGTAGATTTTTATGTTTCATTGGAAGCACTCAATATCATGGTATGACACAAATGGCCAATCATTGGTGAACATGTTGTTACCATAGAAACAGTATAACCCACTTAAGAAAACCTCTTAAGGTTAGCTTGAGGTCACTGTTAACTCATAATGAGTTCGGTGATCCAATTTTTTCATCATCAAATTTTAATTAGCTGGGTAATTAAGATGTAATGTTTTGAAAAAATTTTAAAAAAATCTTTCAAGGGATTCTATGCCACCTGAAGTTTTTGGAATTTAAGGCAGCTTTTTATGTTAATCTGTTGTGTCACAAAAATGGTAACAACATGTTCACAAATGACTGGGCATTTGTTTGATACCATGATTGTAACCAAGACTGGTTATAATGAAACAGCATAATCTACTGTAAGTCTTGGAATTAAGGGCTAAAAATTGTTGTCAGTCACCTTACTTGGACATACATCATCATTAATGAGAAATCTTTACTTGTACACAAGCCTGTCAAACTGTTTTGTAATAGCAGGCAGTAAGAGTCAGATGTGTATTCACTGTTAGTGAGGATTAGTTGACTCCAATGTGAAGTAAGCTGGGCAATGTGGCAATGTGAAATAAGCTGGTAATACATGTAGGTGGCAAAATTGTTGCTTGTCACCACATTTTGGCAGGGCTGGGTATGCACCATAATAATTACTTAACA
>JAHPZR010055819.1:5000-16503 GCA_019787425.1 Platygyra sinensis | reverse complement strand
CCCCAACCCCTATTCTTTTACCCCTTTGACCGAGAAAAGAGTGGGGCAAGTCTAGGATTGGTTCCCGATGAGGTCATCGTCCCAGGATGCTTTGGAACGAATAGAAAGATATATCAGTGTCATCCGAGACCCGTTACTTCACTCTACATCCTTGGATGTGTATTGAGCGCTAACATCTGTTTTCGTAATAGAAGAGATCATGGGAAAACAAGTAAGTTACTGGCATCTGTTACTCCTTGAACTACAAGACTATATTTAAACTATCGTTATTCACCAACATGTTAAAGACCGTATACATATGAGATCGGGAGTGATACATGACAGTTTCAGACCTTGTATGTTTTGTGAGAAACTTCTAAACTCCCAATGTATGGTTTTATCTGGCAAGTAAACCTTTTATTACCCAGAAAGACTTTGGTAAATTGGTAAATTGTTTACAACGAATGCTTCGATGGTCTAGTGGTTAAGACGTTGGGTTGTGTCCCCAGAGGCCCAGGTTCGTATCCTGTTTGAGGCAGTTATTATTTTTTGTTAATTATTTTTTAATTAAATTTTTATTATTGAATGTGGTACCTCAGTGTTTTTGATTCAGAATATTGCATCATGCTATGGTTCCACGTATTTGATATTACATATGCCGATCAACGTGTTTCCCAAGTGCTCTGTAAAAGCACTAGATGGTGATTGGTGTATACTAATTTCTTATTTGGTCTCATTTTGTTATGACTGTTCAGATATGACATCAACTTAGTTAGATAAGCAGTGCATGTGTATCATTGAGTCATTTCATAGCTAGTCCTGAGACAGTCATGTTCGCTTTACAGCTTTGTATGAGGCGCAGCCGTTCCCTTTCGCCTGTGCGTTCAGCTCGACATGTGGTTACTCGCCGAAGTAGATCCATGGGGCCTAAGCCAGTTCCAGTAAGAACTAAAAGGACATTAGATGAGGTGTTCTTGGATAACGATGACGATAATGGATCTTTGACCCGTCTAATGATGTCCTGATGGACGAATATTACTCAAATGAGAGACCCTTTGCTGATGGTGACGATGACTCTCAGGATGAGGCAATGATTGGAGGTGGTGCCACACCATTGTTGGACTTTCAGCTTCGCCCATTGGGTGCTAGACGGAACTGGAGGAATGTTCTCAATAAACAACGTTTTGAGGCACGCATCCAGCAACACAGGGATGCCACACCCAGTGATGACTTGGGGCGTGAAGTCACCGAGGCCCTTCGGCGCACCATCCGACGACAGATCGAGGCAGACAGCACCCTAACTCCTCACTCCACTCTACATTTTGTGATGCAGTCAGACGCCTTCAACCATGCGTTCCAGTCCACCATCTTCACCGTCAGGGAGTTTGAGGAGGGAAGCGTACGCCTCGATACACATCTTCAGACGCTGGCTCAGAAACTGAACTCCAACCAGGACTTTTCACCTGACGATTCCTTTAGTATGGAGACCACTTTTATCCATACGCCTAGTCCTGGGAGTGGTCATGGGAAAAAGCAGCGTCCAGGTAGAGAAGCCGTGGAGACCTTGTTGGCCCGCAAGAAATCAGTGGTGGTGATCAAAAACAGGGATCAACTATGCTGTGCGCGTGCCATCGTGACCATGAAAGCCTGGGTAGATCATGGCAGTTGTCACCCAAACTACCTCAATTTAAGAAAGAGTCGTCCTGTCCAAGAAAAGAAAGCCAAAGAGCTTCATCGTTTGGCTGATGTGCCTGAAGGTCCTTGCGGCCTTAAAGAATTACAAAAATTCCAAGACGCCTTACCTGGTTACCAGATTAAAGTCTTGGCAGTGGATAAACCCCATTCCATCATCTTTTACGGCAAGACTCCCTCGCACAAACGGATTTTACTCATCAAAGTGGACGACCATTACCATGGCTGCAATTCGTATGGGGGATTTTTGTCACGATCTTACTTCTGCCATGACTGCAATCGTGGGTACAATACAGAGGACATAGAAAACCACCCCTGCCAAGGACAATGGTGTAGGTCCTGTGAGCGTGCCGATTGCCCCGACTTCAAAGCCGTCAAATTGGCCTTGGAACCTGGTCAGGTCCCTACTCCTTCTTTACCCTGCGGTCATTGTCATCGCAGCTTCTTCGGAAAAGCCTGCTACTCCGCTCATAAAGTCTCTTCCTCTTCCAAATATCGTCCCTTGTGTGATTTCAAAAAGAAATGCCTTCAGTGCCACAAGGTGTATGAGACTTCTCTTAAAAGGGCAAACGTGGAGGAGATCGTAAAAGTGTTAAGTTCAATCACAAGTGCGGCTGGGGGGAATGTCCCTTCTGTGAAATACAAGTAGAGCTGGCCTCTCATCAATGTTTTATTCAACCCGTCGACCCCGAGGATGACGAACCCAAATTGCATAAAGTCTTTGCCTCTGAGGTGGGATCTCGAACCGTGGTCCGTGTAGATGAAGATGGGGATATGTGGGTAGAGTATCCCCCTTCGTTCTTCGTGTTCGCTGACTTCGAAGCCATCACTGACGAAGAAGGTGTACAAACACCCATCCTCCTCTGTCTCGAAGATGAAGAAAGCGAGGACACCATACCCTTCTATGGGAAAGACTGTGTAGAGTCCATGTTTGAGCATCTGGACAGTCTCACCATCGATGAATACGGCGAGGAGCGACGTGTCATCGTGGTCTTCCATAATTTCAAGGGCTACGATGGTATGTTCGTACTCCAACACCTCTACGCCACTCATAGGGAGGTAGAAGACCAGATCTGCATCGGTACCAAAGTCCTGTCCTTGGTCTCTGGCAACCTCAAATTTGTGGACTCGCCTATGTTTTCTGCCATTCCCTCTATCTTCTTTCCCTGCTACGTTTGGCCTCACGGAAATTCGCAAAGGCTTCTTCCCTCATCTCTTTAACACGTTGGAGAATCAAGACTACGAGGGCCCCATGCCGCCTGCCGAAATGTAGACCCGAAGGAATGAGTGCAAAGAAGAAGGAAGAGTTTGAACGGTGGTACATTGAGAAAGTGAACACAAACTATGTCTTCAATCTTCGCCGGGAAATGGAGGCATACTGTGTGTCAGATGTAAAGCTTCTCAAAGCCGGATGCCTGAAATTCCAGGCAGAGTTCGAGGGTCATGCCGAATTCAAACCGATGGAGAAGTGTGTAACAATCGCTTCGGCCTGTAACCGATTCTGGCGCAAGAAGATGCTCCCCAAAAACACCATTGCCGTGGAGCCTCCTCGCGGCTGGCACGGTGCTCGAACCAACCAATCAGTCAAAGCCTTCAAGTGGTTGGCGTGGCAAGAGTATCGTTTAAGAGTGAATGCTCCTGCTTCTTTGACCAGCGAGCCAATAGCTGACCGCATTCGCCACGCGAATAATGGCGGAGAAGTGAGGGTTTTTACCCCGGCTCAACCTTACACTGTCGACGGCTACGATGAGATGAACAAAACCGTCTACGAATTTCACGGTTGCCTTTGGCATGGATGCCCAAAGTGTTTTCCGGACCGTCAGAAATATTCCAAGCTGAACCCCGACCGTACTTTTCAAGAAATGTACGAGGCAACAATTGCCAAGAGTGACATCCTCTTCCGAGAGAGGTACAGTGTCATCACTATCTGGGAGTGTGAGTGGGACCGTCAGGTCAAGTCCGATCCTGACCTTCAAGCTTTTTTGACCACTCTGGAGATTGTGGACCCCCTAGAACCTCGGGATGCCTTCTTTGGAGGACGTACCAATGCGGCCACTCTGTACCACAAGGCAGACCAGTCAATTGGGGAGCAGATAAAGTACGTGGACGTCACGTCGCTTTATCCATGGGTCAATAAGAATGGTGAATACCCCATTGGTCATCCAGAAGTCATCACTCGTCCTTCAGACCAGAATATTCGCAATTACTTTGGCGTGGCCAAAGTGGACGTAATACCACCTTTTGAACTCTACCACCCCGTCCTGCCATACCGACACAATGGTAAACTAGTGATGCCGCTCTGTCGATCTTGCGTGGACGAAGAGATGGGCAAACCGCTTCACGAAAAGTCGCACCGTTGTACTCATTCCCCTGAACAACGGTTGTACGTGGCACCTGGTGTACGCCCGAACTCCAAAAAGCCGTCGAGATGGGGTACACCATCGTCACCATCCACGAAGTCTGGCACTTTCCAAAAAACCAACGCAAGATCGGTCTTTTCGCCAATTACGTCAACAAATGGCTGAAGATCAAACAAGAGTCGGCAGGGTACCCTGGTTGGGCTCGGACAGAAGACCAACAACAGCAGTACATAAGGAAGTACAATGAGCGAGAGGGCATCAAGTTGGAACCCACAATGATCCGCAAAAATCCCGGAAGGAAAGCTACCGCTAAGCTTATGTTGAACTCTTTCTGGGGAAAGTTCGGGGAAAACCTAAACAAGCCTTCCACATTAGCCATCGACACCCCTGCAGCCCTCTTCCAAGTCATCTCCGACCCTCTTCTTCACATCCAGTCCATCCGCATTTGTACTGAAGATAAATTAGAAATTGTTCACTCCAAAGTCAAAGAAAATCAACTTGACAATGGAAAAAGAAACGTCTTTGTGGCTGCCTTCACCACCTGCTGGGCCAGACTTAAACTATACGAGTCACTGGAGAAGTTGGGTCAGCAAGCCCTCTACTTTGACACGGATTCTGTGATCTACCGTCGCAAGCCTGGCCAACCCGACATTCCTTTGGGCGACTTCTTGGGTGATATGACTGACGAGTTGGAGGATGGCAGTTACATTACGGAATTCGTGTCGGGGGGTCCAAAAAACTATGGCTACACGACCTCCACAGGTTAAGTTTGCTGTAAGGTGCGAGGTTTCACCCTGAACGTCCGAGGGTCTCAACAGTTAAACTACCAAGTCATGCGTGAAAACGTACTGAGCGAAATCCTCGACCCTCTGGAGGATGGCGAACGCCGCAACATCGTTGTGGAGAACCCCTTCTTCTTTACTCGTCATCCTGCCACCAAACGTCTCAAAGTGGGACCCCGTGCCAAGCAATACGGTCTGGTGTTCGACAAACGAGTCGTGGATGCTAAAACCTTCATGTCGTACCCTTATGGATTCACTGCACCTTCACACTGCACCCTCGACAAAGTAGACATGATCAATGTGGAGACCCTGCTAGAATTGTAAATAGTCCAGCAAATCCCCTGGCACCCTGTACATAGTTTGAAAGTCCAGTAACACCCCTGGCATCCCTGTTGAGTTTGTACATAGTTGTAAAAAGTAGGTCCCGGCCACAAAGAGTCGAGGTGGTGCCTCGATGAAACCCACCCTGTGGTTTCTGTGCGGTTAGAAAATTCAACACGAGCTAGGGTAACCAATCCCTGGGGAGTGCCCGTCACGCAGAAATTATTATGATTTGTAATTCTAAAAGAGTCATGGACAAGTATATTTTTTTATAAACATTTTAATGGGCGCGGGTCACAAGGAACCGCACACGTCCCGCTTGTAAAGAATTAGGATTTTTGAAAAATACATTTGTTTCACATTTGATTTACATGTGTATAGATCGATTCTCTATTGGCATATCAGACGAGTCTAAAGGAAAAATGGTTAGATCCGTCTCATGCCTTCACTTCCAGTTTGTAATTTTCCACCCAAAACAAACTCCTATGGGAACCTGGAGCCTAGTTTCCAGGTTTCACTGAGGGTATCCATCTTGAATTATGTTATTATTATTATTATTATTATTATTATTATTATTATTATTATATTATTACTATGATTCTTAATTCGACTGCTGATTAGCTCTTCGGTCCTCATAAAATACCTATTTATCAAAGTTAGTCACGTGGAGTTTGAAGTTGCGTGACATTTTTGAGAGACCCTGGCGTGATTTGTGTCGCCATGGAAATCTGTGAGACCGATCGCAGTCCTCCGTTGAGGCTGGTGGGCTGTTTTCCAACATGGCTAACTTTCATGGGCGCCGCCATCTTGAATTCCTAATTCGATTCCTGATTGGCTCTTGGCTCCTCAAAATCAACTACGTCACAGATTTAGTCACGTGGATAAGATCTGGCTCTCTGATTGGTCGAAAGCCATTTTAATAAGATGCTAATAATATGTACTGCGATCTGATTGGCTAGGGACCAAAGGAGACCAGGTATTGCCTGATTTCATACCGTGAGGGACAGGTACGAGTCTGTTAATTATGTGGATTAGCAACTATTGATTCCCATAGTCAGAAAAGAGCACATCGAGATTCATAAAATCCCCGAGTTTGGTGTTAATCAGGCTAGTCTTGACTGCGATACAGGCATTTAAAAACGTAAAAAATTTCCAAAGAAATGTATGGAAAACCGGCCACATCCGGACTTGTCCGCGATTCTGTCCGTTTTCCATCATTTCTTTGTAATTTTTTACGTTTTTTAAATGCCTGGTATCTCAGTCACAGACTAGCCTGATTAACACCAAACTTGGGGATTTTATGAATCTCGATGTGCTCTTCGACTATGGGGATCAAATAGTTGCTAATCCCATAATTAACAGACTCGTACCTAGTCCCTCACGGTCTATGCAATCGGGCAATACTACTCCGTGGGGGATGGTGGGTCGATTTCTACACTGGTAGATAGGATGGAGGGTCTGGATGGGGAGGAGTGGGGGGGGGGGGGGGGGCGCATTTGTCAGTTGTGGCTATTTGCCAGGTGTGTCAGTTACTTGGCCTGTAAAAGATTACATGAGTAATTCTAGTTATTTTCTTTTAAATACAAAAGTTTTAAGCTCAAAAGGGTACATTAAATGTAAAATTGTAATCACGAATTCGAAAGGTTGCCTACACTAGGAACCTTTTTTTCAAATTTCGGGGAGTTGAATTCATTACAAGCGGATTCTCTCATCGTTACTCTCCTGCTTGCCCGAGCATAACATTCCTCTCTAACCCTTGGACCCTTAGCTCATCAAAATTCACCTTCAACAATATCTGGAAGCATATACACAGAGTTCATATTCAGAGAGTCAAATCACCTTGAAGGCATCAATATCCATGGTCAGAATAAAATAATTTAAGATACGCTGATGACACTGCGCTCATAGCGAATGACCAAGACAAACTGCAGGAAATTGTAACTTGAGTGAAGGAAGAAAGCAGGCAAGGCCGGTCTTGACAGTGAATGTTCAAGAAGACAAAGACGATGATCATCTCACGAGACCCAGAGGGGAAGAAAGTAGATATCAAAGTTATATGAAACTCCTACAGCACAGTTGAAAAATTTATCTATTTAGGCACGCTGATATTAGAAGAAATAAAAACAGATAAAGAAATTGAAAGAAGAAAGAACATTGCAAAAGAAAAACTTCAGCTCCATGGCTAAATTTTGAAATCAAAACGCTTAAAACTCGCTACAAAACTCAAGATTGTAAAATGTTATATCTATTCAATCTTCACATAATGGGTGTGACGCATGGACTCTGTCCAAAGTTCTTGAAGCTAAAATTGAAATGTGGTGCCTCAGAGAGTTAGGGAATGTTATGTGGAAAGACAAATGACTAATGAAATTGTTCTCACCAAGCTTAAGACAAAAAGACAGCTCTTGAGTGACATTCAAAAAGAAAACTCAAGTATTTTGGCCATATCAACAGAAAAAACAATATCTTGACGACAGGGCCGGGTTGTTCGAAAGCCGGTTAACGTTAACTGAGGCATTACTTTTTCTTGTTTAAAAATGTTTTTCACCTCTAACGTTTGGTGTAGTTTGAGATTACTACAGCTCAAGACTGAAGGGCAAACAATATTTACAGGTTAACGCACTCAGCGAGTGAATTATCGGGATTTACCCGCACGAGTTCACTAACAATGAACGAGAAATTTCAATACCGCACTAGGCCGCCGAGGCTGATTTCCCTTTCGTAAACGGTCGATGCCATCATTGGTAACCAAGCCTTTCAGAATGAACGATGCCATATCTCCTTTAGTTTAGGCCTGGACAAGGAAGGAACTAGTATAATTTGTTGATGGAGTAAAATGCACTCACGAAATGCTTAATTGTTTATATTCACACTGGTTTGCTTGCGGTTAGCTCTTATTTGATGTTAAGAATATCACGTTTTATAATTAAATTTTGGGAAGATTTGGCGGATTAACCTGGTAGTGTAGTGGTATAAGAGGGATGTTATGAAACAGAAGTTCCGGGTTCGATACTAGGTGGTTACTTGCAATTTTCCTTTTTCTTTAATTTAGTAGAGAAAAATTCGTTTACAGTTAGAAAAAATTTCTAAGTGTCGCGAAAATGGCATCGACCGTTTACGAAAGGGAAATGCGCGCCGCCGAGTGCGGTATTGAAAATTTTGAGTTCATTGTTAGTGAACGAGTGCAGGTAAATCCCGATAATTCACGAGCAATGAGTGCGTTAACCATTAAATATTGTTTGCCCTTCAGTCTTGAGCTGTAGTAATCTCAAACTACACCAAACGTTAGAGGTGAAAAACATTTTTAAACAAGAAAAAGTAATGCCTCAGTTAACGTTTAATCCTGGGTTATTATTCAAATTGAATACACTGCAAACAAAAATCGTCAAACTTTGAGTCAGCCGAAGCCATGGTGTAATGACAGTGGTGTAATGAATTTACACCACGATAATGACGTCAAGGCGGTTGTTTCGTCATAACCCAGTGTCACGTGGCACAAATCAACCCATCAGAAAATCGGAATTCGTACAGTGTATGAAATTTGAATAATTGAAACAGATTACCTAACCAAGAAGTTACAAAACTGAAATCAAAATTCTCGCTAACCTTGGGTTAGCTTAATCAGGCTTTGAAACCCGGCCCAGTATTACAAGGAAAGTTAGAAGGTAAGACATCAAGGAGTGGACCTGCCAGCCAGCCTACGCCTGCACCAGCCAAGCTGCCGACCGCGACCTGTGGAGTGTCATTGCACGTCAACCGTCGAAGAGGCGATGACACTGCCAGGTACCAGATACCAGAGATCGTGAGAAAGACACAAATATCGGAAGACTTCGTTCTTTTTTTGTTCGTTTGATTTGATTGGGTATTGTTTGTCAATGGCTCAATTGTGATTGGCTGGGATGAAGTGATCAGGGAATATTGCACTCACCCAAACAAGAGGGTCTCAATGGGGTGGTGGCTTTTACGGTTAACGGTTAATATTTTGGTTTTTTTACGGCTAACGGTTAATTTTTTGGCTTTTTTACGGCTTACGGGTATTTTTTTTCCATTACGGTTAACAGGAGTTGTTAAAAATTAATTGCTATTGTTCTAAGAAGTTAAATATTAAATTCCATTGTTGTAAAACATACTAAAAGTCTTTAGGCAAATTTGAGATAAAAAAGTATTTTTGTGTGTGTACATTCTCAGTGAACTATACAACTTTTATGCTTTTACTGCAGTAGGAAAACATAACGAATACCAAAATAAGATAGAGTTTTAACTTACTTAAGGTGGAATGGTACCCTATTTATGGACCAAACGTTTGTTTAAATTTGGTGAAATAAGATCAATTGTGTGCTATTGCACTCATGAAAAGAAAATAAATTTTTAAGGTTTTACTCAAAATGGTTGTTATGGCAACCAGCCACAGCGTTTGGAATTTTTTTTGAAAGCAATGACGCCAACAATTCCTGCTCAGGCTTTTCCAAAACAAGGTTTGATTTTCAAACAAGCATATCTTGTAGGTTTCTGTTTCGTTCTATTCAATAAACTAAAGTTTTGACAGTTACCTCTTGTTTACAGTGCTTTTTACAGGCTTTATTTGGAAATAACCTTATTTTGCACCAAACCCAGTGAACAAATGATCTATTGTCACGTAACAGACTTTAAAATGTTAACATTTTTTTAGTGAATAACAACACTATCGGTCTTTGGTTAGCCTCAATTTCAGGAATTTATCTTTAACACTCTCCAAAGTAGAAATGTTAGCGTAAAGTCAGCTAGTTCAAAAGTACTGTGACCTTTGAGGAAAATGCGCTTAAAGTTTCTTTACTCTTGGATTAAGCATTTAACAAGCCAAACTGACCTACAGATAAATTCGGCAAGGTTGTTTCAAAATGATTTTAACAAGTGTTCAAGGGTCTTAAATCTTGTATTTTCAAAACCTGGAATTTTTTCGAGGACATCGCCCTTTTTTTGTAAGGTACCACCTTAACGAAAAATAAACTAGGAACGATAGATCCATGTACATGTAGCCTGTGTCACAAGTATATTTCATTGTACGTGTTTGTTTGTTTGTTTGTTTGTTTGTAAATGGCAACAATTCTATCTGAATCATAACAGGTTTGTACACAGGCTCCCCAAGCTATAAATACGTGGTGTGTGCGACAGCTTGTGTATATAGAGAATTGTATGGGAAAATCACCGATGGTAAAAAAATTGTGTAAATAACTATCTCATTTGAAATAAAGTTTTCCTACCACAAATGTGTCGCGAGCTTGTCTCTTGTGCCGATTTTAGAGCCATTCTGACGCCGTTTAGTGAAGTTATTTGAAACCGTTACTCCTCCTTCTAAAATAATGGAAAGGCAGACCACTCCATACATCACTGGCCAGACGTCACTCCACAAATCGCTTTCTCCTCAACAGGAAAAGTCCCGAATCGCAATAAAAATAACAGTTCCATAAAGCCCAATAAATTTCGCTCCAAATGTGTGTGTTTCGGCGGCCGAAAGACTCGTGAAGAACGAAAACTTCGCCTCAAAATTCACCTCTTCGGCTTTCCTGAGACCTTTGTGACCAGACACGCGTTGATGGCCGCCCGCAACGTGGTTTCATGATCAACTCTGATTGGTCCATTTGAAGTTGAACGCGTGCGGACAACACTACCCTCCACAACAACAACAACAACAACAACAAGATTTATTTGAACTGTAACATTAACTAAATAACTAATTGAACAAGAAATAAATTAAAAATACATACAGTTGCTGGTCACCCAAAATAACTAAAGAGCTAAACTAGTTGGGTGACCACCATTTATTAATTGCAAATATGTATAAGGTCAGGAAAGAGGCATTTTACATTTTACTTTTTACACACTTAATTAGATTACAGGACAAATAATTCTTAAACAAGTATACAATAATAAAATAAAAATAAATAAATAAGTAGATAAATAAATAACAGAAACACCATAATATAACAGTAGTAGTAAAACTTAATAGAACTTAATGAAATGCTTGGTTAAATCTTTTTTAAATAAATGAGGAGTTAGAATTTTAAATCTCTCATCAGTTTCATTCCACAATTTAGGTCCAAAAGGAGGTCCACCGGAGGAAAACGTACATTTTGTCGCGAATCCCCCACTAGGGCTCCCAAGGGCTATTTTCTGACACCTTTATAGTTAGCAAAAACCAATCACAACTATGTGTACATTTAAAAATTTTGCAGTTCACTTCGGATATGTTTAAATACGTGTTCCCTCGTAAAAACGATAGTAGGGAACTTGAAGGAAACACGACGGCAACAGAGCAACGGCAACGTCGCTAAACAAAAGCTTTAATGAGCAGAACAATAGCTGTGCACGTGCACGTGCGTTATAAATCTT
>JAHPZR010055819.1:0-2500 GCA_019787425.1 Platygyra sinensis | reverse complement strand
AGTGATCATTTCCATAAGGAAACCCAAAATCTTTGCCGTCGTGGACTAGGTTCTCGAAAATACGCAAAATTTGGTCATTTCACGTAGTTGTTTGGCAGAGAACGGCAACGAAATGTAAAGATTTATAACGCACGTGCACGTGCACAGCTATTGTTCTGCTCATTAAAGCTTTTGTTTAGCGACGTTGCCGTTGCTCTGTTGCCGTCGTGTTTCCTTCAAGTTCCCTACTATCGTTTTTACGAGGGAACACGTATTTAAACATATCCGAAGTGAACTGCAAAATTTTTAAATGTACACATAGTTGTGATTGGTTTTTGCTAACTATAAAGGTGTCAGAAAATAGCCCTTGGGAGCCCTAGTGGGGGATTCGCGACAAAATGTACGTTTTCCTCCGGTGGACCTCCTTTTGGACCTAAATTGTGGAATGAAACTGATGAGAGATTTAAAATTCTAACTCCTCATTTATTTAAAAAAGATTTAACCAAGCATTTCATTAAGTTCTATTAAGTTTTACTACTACTGTTATATTATGGTGTTTCTGTTATTTATTTATCTACTTATTTATTTATTTTTATTTTATTATTGTATACTTGTTTAAGAATTATTTGTCCTGTAATCTAATTAAGTGTGTAAAAAGTAAAATGTAAAATGCCTCTTTCCTGACCTTATACATATTTGCAATTAATAAATGGTGGTCACCCAACTAGTTTAGCTCTTTAGTTATTTTGGGTGACCAGCAACTGTATGTATTTTTAATTTATTTCTTGTTCAATTAGTTATTTAGTTAATGTTACAGTTCAAATAAATCTTGTTGTTGTTGTTGTTGTTGTTGTGGAGGGTAGTGTTGTCCGCACGCGTTCAACTTCAAATGGACCAATCAGAGTTGATCATGAAACCACGTTGCGGGCGGCCATCAACGCGTGTCTGGTCACAAAGGTCTCAGGAAAGCCGAAGAGGTGAATTTTGAGGCGAAGTTTTCGTTCTTCACGAGTCTTTCGGCCGCCGAAACACACACATTTGGAGCGAAATTTATTGGGCTTTATGGAACTGTTATTTTTATTGCGATTCGGGACTTTTCCTGTTGAGGAGAAAGCGATTTGTGGAGTGACGTCTGGCCAGTGATGTATGGAGTGGTCTGCCTTTCCATTATTTTAGAAGGAGGAGTAACGGTTTCAAATAACTTCACTAAACGGCGTCAGAATGGCTCTAAAATCGGCACAAGAGACAAGCTCGCGACACATTTGTGGTAGGAAAACTTTATTTCAAATGAGATAGTTATTTACACAATTTTTTTACCATCGGTGATTTTCCCATACAATTCTCTATATACACAAGCTGTCGCACACACCACGTATTTATAGCTTGGGGAGCCTGTGTACAAACCTGTTATGATTCAGATAGAATTGTTGCCATTTACAAACAAACAAACAAACAAACAAACACGTACAATGAAATATACTTGTGACACAGGCTACATGTACATGGATCTATCGTTCCTAGTTTATTTTTCGTTAAGGTGGTACCTTACAAAAAAAGGGCGATGTCCTCGAAAAAATTCCAGGTTTTGAAAATACAAGATTTAAGACCCTTGAACACTTGTTAAAATCATTTTGAAACAACCTTGCCGAATTTATCTGTAGGTCAGTTTGGCTTGTTAAATGCTTAATCCAAGAGTAAAGAAACTTTAAGCGCATTTTCCTCAAAGGTCACAGTACTTTTGAACTAGCTGACTTTACGCTAACATTTCTACTTTGGAGAGTGTTAAAGATAAATTCCTGAAATTGAGGCTAACCAAAGACCGATAGTGTTGTTATTCACTAAAAAAATGTTAACATTTTAAAGTCTGTTACGTGACAATAGATCATTTGTTCACTGGGTTTGGTGCAAAATAAGGTTATTTCCAAATAAAGCCTGTAAAAAGCACTGTAAACAAGAGGTAACTGTCAAAACTTTAGTTTATTGAATAGAACGAAACAGAAACCTACAAGATATGCTTGTTTGAAAATCAAACCTTGTTTTGGAAAAGCCTGAGCAGGAATTGTTGGCGTCATTGCTTTCAAAAAAAATTCCAAACGCTGTGGCTGGTTGCCATAACAACCATTTTGAGTAAAACCTTAAAAATTTATTTTCTTTTCATGAGTGCAATAGCACACAATTGATCTTATTTCACCAAATTTAAACAAACGTTTGGTCCATAAATAGGGTACCATTCCACCTTAAGTAAGTTAAAACTCTATCTTATTTTGGTATTCGTTATGTTTTCCTACTGCAGTAAAAGCATAAAAGTTGTATAGTTCACTGAGAATGTACACACACAAAAATACTTTTTTATCTCAAATTTGCCTAAAGACTTTTAGTATGTTTTACAACAATGGAATTTAATATTTAACTTCTTAGAACAATAGCAATTAATTTTTAACAACTCCTGTTAACCGTAATGGAAAAAAAATACCCGTAAGCCGTAAAAAAGCCAAAAAATTAACCGTTAGCCGTAAAAAAA
>JAHPZR010055818.1:20000-26330 GCA_019787425.1 Platygyra sinensis | reverse complement strand
TTGACACTGTCGTCCCCGTTGTCTCTATGATGCGGCAGGTATGCTTTGAACTTCAACAACCATGCCACCTTTCTCTGCAGCACTGTCCAAGAAGAGTACCTGACAAGCAGTTCATGCAACTTGCCTGAAGCTGTCACGGTGAATATGGCCTTCTCATTCTTGACTTCCAAGTCGTCCTCTGGGAGCTCACCAAAATCAGTCTGTGGCCATTCTTTCTCAGGTTCTGACAAAAATGCGGGACCGCTAAACCATCTCTTACTGCTTAGAAGCTGGTGTACTGAAAGCCCACGAGATGCGTCATCTGCTGGGTTAAGGGATCCTGGACAGTGTCTCCACTGGCTCGGCTTAGACCCATCCCTGATCTCGGAGACTCGATTTGCAACGTACGTCTTGAATCTACGAGATTCATTGTTGATGTACTGCAAAGTGATCTTGGAATCCGTCCAAAAGAACGTCAAGGAAATGTTCAAATCAATCTCCTTTAGGATCATTGAATGAGCACGTACTGCTATTGTGGCAGCCTGCAGCTCTAGCCTTGACACGGAGACATACTGAAGAGGAGCGGTGTGGCTCTTGGCCATGATAAAGGAACAAGTCGCAGTTCCGTCTTCAGCTTCCTTCCTCAAATATGAGACAGTTCCGTACCCATATTCTGATGCATCACTGAAATGATGGAGTTGGAATGACGCGCTGGTTGAACAGCCACCAGGAAAGTAACAACGAGGGATGCTAACTTGACTAAGGAACACCAACTCTTCCTTCCATTTCTTCCAGCCTTTCAACAAGTCTTCTGGTAACTTGTCGTCCCAGTGGAGCTTCAACTGCCAAGTCTTCTGCATCGCTCTTTTAGCTGGAAGCAGGACTGGCCCAAACATACCGAGTGGATCAAAGGTGGAGCTTATTGTTGACAAACATCCTCGTCTTGTGTCCTCATTCAACTGCTTCTGCGGCAGCGATACCTTCACCCCAAATGAATCAGTTTCAGTGTTCCACTGCAGGCCAAGTGCTCTTTCAATGGGGAGCTTATCAAGATCAAGATTCTTGACAGTTCTTTCCTCCGCCGGAATGGCAGCCAATACCTCTTTGCTGTTGGAAACGAATTTCGTCAGCCGAAAGTTGCCTTTCTTCAACAACTGTATCAACTGCAGTGAGGATTTAATTGCTCGTTCGGTGGTGGGCACAGAAAACAAGCAATCGTCCACATAGAAATTCTTAGACACGATATCGCACACTTCCTTGCTAAACTCAGTTTGGTTGTCAATAGCAGTCCTCTGTAGAGCCCAAGCGGCAATACACGGGAAATCTGTCTTACCAAACAAATGGACAGTCATCTTGTGGTCACTTGGCAGCTCATCAACTAGTTCACTCCACCACAAGAATCGTAAGGCTTCAGCATCCTCCTCTGTACAAGCTACTCTGTGAAACATACTCTCAATGTCAGTTGAAAACCATCAAGTGGGACACCAATTACCACCATGTCAGCAGACGTTACTGTAGCAGATGCTAGTATTAATCAAGTGACGGGAGAGGTCTTATCAGTAGAAGACGATCCAGTGGCTGGAAGTGGCCGGAGCCGAGGTGAAGCTTGTAAGGTTTGCAAGGGAAAGCATAGAATTTCGAGGTGTTCAGTCTTTCCGACAAAGAGTTTGAATTGGCGGCGTCGGTTTGCAAGATTGAATGCACTGTGTTACCGTTGTCTATCTACTTCTCATGTGAGGAAGAGGTGCCCGGAAAAGAACGGTTGTATGGAAAAGGACTGTGCTCACCCCTTAAGTCACCACTCACTGTTACATGCACCTGGGGTGACACCACATGAAGTCAAGGAAACTGAAAGGAATGTTGATCAGACAATTCCTGTAAGGACTGACCTGACTGTAAACAATGCAACTATGGAGGACTCAAAGCGAAGTTTTGTCCTGCTGAGAGTAGTACCCCTGTCTGTTGTTGCTGACAATGGAGCCATTGTTACTACTTATGGTCTGCTAGACACAGCTGCCGTTAGTTCCATGATCACATCACAACTTGCAGAAAAACTGAAGCTTCAAGGTACTCCCGAGAAAGTAAGCATCAATACTGTGACTCAGAAGAATCATGACTGTGAATTAGCCAAAGTAAGCTTCATGGTCCGCCCAGCTGATCAAGATGGACCCTGCTTCCCAGTCCATCATGCCTTGACAGTAGAGAGTTTAAATGTGTCAGAACGGTACTGCCCAGATAAGCTGGATCTGTCAGAATGGTCCCACCTTAAAGACTTGGAGTTTCCAAATGTTCCAGTGGACTTAAACAAAGTCTCAGTCCTCATTGGTCAGGACGTGCCACAGGCTCACATAGTGCTGCATTATTGCTTTGGAGACAACCCTCAGTCTGAGCCGTATGCATCAAAGACGCCATTTGGATGGTGTGTAGCTGGGCCAACAAACAGAAAGGAAGATGACAACAAACCAGTTGCACTTTCTGTTTTTGAATTTGACTGGGCTGAGGATGAGTCAACCATGCGACTCCACCAGCAAGTAGAGAAGTTTTGGGCTTCTGAGTCGTACGGATTTGGAAATGAGTGTGACATTGCCAACAGTGTTGAAGACAACAGGGCACTGGAAATATTGGAAGGGACAACCAGGCTGAAAAATGGGAGATATGAAGTTGGCCTCTTGTGGCGAGATGAGAACTGCTGTCTGCCGAACAACCGACTCTTAGCAGAGAAGAGATTGAAGCAGTTAAAGAAACGGTTTGATCGAAATCCAGAGTTTGCCGAGCAATACAGAGCAGTGATGAATGACTATGTTGTCAAAGGGTATGCTGTCAAGTTGTCTAAAGAAGAAGCATCCAGCACCAGTAACCGCACATGGTATCTTCCGCACCATGGTGTGATCAACCCCAATAAGGCTAAAGTCCGAGTGGTGTATGATGCAGCAGCGGAGTATGGTGGAACCTCGCTTAATAAACAACTGCTCCAAGGTCCACAACTGAACAACTCGCTCGTTGGAGTGCTGTTCCGGTTTAGGAAGGATGAGGTAGCTGTGGCTTCTGACATAGAGAGTATGTTTCACAGAGTAGCTTGTACAGAGGAGGATGCTGAAGCCTTACGATTCTTGTGGTGGAGTGAAGGAGTTGATGAGCTGCCAAGTGACCACAAGATGACTGTCCATTTGTTTGGTAAGGCAGATTCCCCGTGTATTGCCGCTTGGGCTCTACAGAGGACAGCTATTGACAACCAAACTGGGTTTAGGAAGGAAGTGTGCGATATCGTGTCTAAGAATTTCTATGTGGACGATTGCTTGTTTTCTGTGCCCACCACCGAACGAGCAATTAAAGCCTCACTGCAATTGATACAGTTGTTGAAGAAAGGCAACTTTCGGCTGACAAAATTCGTTTCCAACAGCAAAGAGGTATTGGCTGCCATTCCCGCGGAGGAAAGAACTGTCAAGAATCTTGATCTTGATAAGCTCCCCATTGAAAGAGCACTTGGCCTGCAGTGGAACACTGAAACTGATTCATTTGGGGTGAAGGTATCGCTGCCGCAGAAGCAGTTGAATGAGGACACAAGACGAGGATGTTTGTCAACAATAAGCTCCACCTTTGATCCACTCGGTATGTTTGGGCCAGTCCTGCTTCCAGCTAAAAGAGTGATGCAGAAGACTTGGCAGTTGAAGCTCCACTGGGACGACAAGTTACCAGAAGACCTGTTGAAAGGCTGGAAGAAATGGAAGGAAGAGTTGGTGCTCCTTAGTCAAGTTAGCATCCCTCGTTGTTACTTTCCTGGTGGCTGTTCAACCAGCGCGTCATTCCAACTCCATCATTTCAGTGATGCATCAGAATATGGGTACGGAACTGTCTCATATTTGAGGAAGGAAGCTGAAGACGGAACTGTGACTTGTTCCTTTATCATGGCCAAGAGCCGCACCGCTCCTCTTCAGTATGTCTCCGTGCCAAGGCTAGAGCTGCAGGCTGCCACAATAGCAGTACGTGCTCATTCAATGATCCTAAAGGAGATTGATTTGAACATTTCCTTGACGTTCTTTTGGACGGATTCCAAGATCACTTTGCAGTACATCAACAATGAATCTCGTAGATTCAAGACGTACGTTGCAAATCGAGTCTCCGAGATCAGGGATGTGTCTAAGCCGAGCCAGTGGAGACACTGTCCAGGATCCCTTAACCCAGCAGATGACGCATCTCGTGGGCTTTCAGTACACCAGCTTCTAAGCAGTAAGAGATGGTTTAGCGGTCCCGCATTTTTGTCAGAACCTGAGAAAGAATGGCCACAGGCTGAGATTGGTGAACTCCCAGAGGACGACTTGGAAGTCAAGAATGAGAAGGCCATATTCACCGTGACAGCTTCAGGCAAGTTGCATGAACTGCTTGTCAGGTACTCTTCTTGGACAGTGCTGCAGAGAAAGGTGGCATGGTTGTTGAAGTTCAAAGCATACCTGCAGCATCATAGAGACAACTGGGACGACAGTGTCAAGTATCTAACAACAGGGGATTTGGAGAGAGCAACAAGTGCCATAGTGAAGCTAGTGCAAAATGAAGTTTATCAAGAGGAAATTGGAGACTTGAAGAAACGAGGAAACGTCAAGAGCTCTAGTGGAATTGTTAGGCTGCGGCCAGTGTTGGTAAATGGTATTCTGAAAGTTGGAGGCCGCATTTCTGAAGCACCCATTGGATTGGAAGCCAAGTTTCCTTTAATTGTTCCCCCAAAACATCATGTGACTCAGTTGCTGATCCAAGCATTTCACCAGAAGCTAGCTCATGCTGGTCAAGATCACATATTGGCACAGTTGAGGGAGCAGTTTTGGATACCCAAAGGAAGGTCTGCTGTGCGCAAGGTTGTACGATCATGTCTAACGTGCAAGAAACAGAGGGCAGTTAGAATGGAGCAGATGATGGCCAACTTACCTGCATTTCGTACCACAGCCTATGAGCCATGCTTTACGTATACTGGAGTCGACTACTTTGGCCCACTAAATGTCAAGAGGGGACGATCAGTGGTCAAGAGATGGGGTGCCATATTTACTTGTTTGAACTCTAGAGCAGTTCATCTGGAGGTAGCTACTTCCCTGGAAACAGATTGCTTCATTAACGTTTTCAGAAGATTTATCAATCGAAGAGGTCTACCCAAGTGCATGTACTCTGACAACGGGTCTAACTTCGTGGGTGCTGAAAGAGAGATAACAACTGCCATTGAAGACTGGAACCAGAAACAAATCCAGGACGAACTGCTGCAGAAAGGATGCCAGTGGGTATTCCAACCGCCTAGAGCTTCACACGCCAGTGGGGTCTGGGAAAGGCTGATACGTAGCACCCGTACAGCCCTTAAGGCTATTCTTGGAAACAGCCTTGTTGACGAAGAGGTGTTAACAACTGTCCTTACCGAAGTGGAGTCGATTTTAAATTCCAGGCCGCTTTCTCCTGCGTCTGATGATCCAAACGATTGTGAACCTTTAACACCCAACCACCTGTTGCTGCAGAGACCTGTCCACACCTTGCCGCCGGGATCCTTTGTGAAAGAAGATATCTTTGTTAGAAAGAAATGGCGGCAGGCGCAGATTTTAGCTGACCATTTTTGGAAGAGATGGTTGAAAGAGTATGTTCCAGCCTTACAGGAGAGACAGAAATGGCACAGACCCCGCCGAAACGCAGAAGTAGGAGATCTTGTGCTTCTTGTGGATGAACCATTGCCAAGAGGGCAGTGGCGCATGGGTCGAGTCGTCAAGGTAGTTCCTGGAAGAGATGGGCTAGTGCGAACTGTGGAAGTCAAGACCGGAGCTTCGACATCATTGGTGCGACCCATACAGAAACTATGCCTATTGGAAGAATCGAGAAATCTCAGCCGTGATTGAGAGACACTTTGGACATTGACATTGATATTTACGCTTTAAATATGTGAGATATGGGAACCCATGTTTAGTATTGTGATGCTCCACTAAAGTTGTGCATGGGGTGGGGTGTTGCTGGGTTCCCTGTATTGTTTATTTTCCCGCCATTTAGTTCCCGCGTTTAAGTCACGTGACCTGTCGAGTGGGCATGTTGTAGCGAGCGTCGCCGAAGGTTGTGTATGCGTTTCACTCGAAGTAACGACAAGACTAGATAACACGAGACGAGTTGGACGAATTACGCGAATTATAAGACAGATAAGGACGCGGACGATTAATGGAATTGTGTGCAAACAAACAGGAGCGTCTCACTGGAGTGTTATTGGAATTAAAGTCAGTGAACTAGAGTGAATCTTGCCTATTGAAGCCGAGGGAATTGGAAATTGGCCCTTACAAGATCTGCTACTCCACTGGTGTGTTTGTTCCTGTGGCGTCGCATAAGTTTATAAAAATGATT
>JAHPZR010055818.1:5000-12500 GCA_019787425.1 Platygyra sinensis | reverse complement strand
TGGATGTTAAAACTTCATTATTCTGAAGTAAAATTTGGCAAGAGTGTTTCAAAATTGAAAGCATTTTTCCTTTTGATTCAAAGCACTTATTATGTCACTTTAAAATCATTTGAAAAGCTCCCCTATGTTGAAGAAGCGTACATATTTTCTAGAAAAATGAGAGCATAATACAGGAGTTGGAATAATTAGGTATAACATAACTTGCTAGCTTAATGGTTTTTTAATATCGATATTTAAAATGCGGTAATCTTCCTCCTCCTCCTCCTCATCATCATCATCATCATCATCACCATCATCAGCATCAGCATCAACATTATCATCAGAGCATTCGTCATCAAGAATCTCTTCTTCCTCGGCACGACTGTTGCAGTCGCGAAGGCGACACATATCGGTGCATTTAAGGCCCTTTGTAAGGCACGTACAGGAAGGTAGTTTGCCTGATCTTGCAAAAGAACAGGAAAGAAACCCAAGAAGAACTGCAGGGGCCGATTCTCCACTCATCCATTTGAAGGATAAGTTGCCGTCCTCCTAAACCCATCCATGACCAACTGGTGTAGGGATTTGAGGGCAGCTCGGTAGACTCGCTCTTCAGATGGCTGTTTGGTAGTTTGCTCTCAAAGAGTGCATCAAGAATTAGGTGAGGTGGTTTGAGTCAACTTTGCCTTGTTTGGCACAACAAATTTGAATAGCATTACAGATTCCATAATCGGTGATCAAAGAGATAATAAATCAATCAATAACTAAAAATGTAAAGTCCCCATAACAATAGCGTAGCTCGTTGGCATGATAGGTCTTTGTCGCAGAGCTGAACATCTTGCCGCAGGTGAACCCTTGGAGCTTTGCAAATCTCTCATCTGTGAGGTTCCACTCCCTGCCTATTTCTTTACTGAAATAGGGAAGGAAATGACTTGTTTTGTTTAACAAGCTTCGAAGTTGTTACCGTGCCCTTTCCCGAAAAAGCACTGACACTGTCGCAGCCAGTGAAGGCGTGGAGACCAGGGAGAGATCTGCATAGTTCTGACCCCAGCATTCGAACGATTCTTGACACATCCATTTATACTCTTCGAGTCTGCTGACTGCGTTTGACAAACACTGGACATGAGATGAAGCCTTTAAAAGTCAAAACGAGAACAAATAAATCAGTATCACCTGAGGCAATAACTACAGCTCTGCATCCTGCGGCTGCTGCATGTGGCCCATGGAGAAACCCTCTAGTATCTGACTTTTCTAGCGTCGACCTTAGCTCATCCCTGGTTGTCATTCCGATAGAGGAGACTTCATTGCAGTAATCTTCGGTGGTTACAAAGATGTCTTTTCATCGAGCCTCTCTCTGTGCCCCTCATTTTGGCACTCCTCTGCAATGAATTTGATTAGGAGCGATTTATCTTTGGAATTGGACAGGAATTTCCGTCATTGATATATCTTGTGGTCTGTCTTCATGTTTCTGAATTCATGACCGTTTTCTGAGCCTCTCTTCTCTGTCTCGGGGTTCTTGATTGAATTATCTCTGTAAACGTCGAAGACCACGTCAATACGCTGGCTATCTGTTCCTTCATTCAAAACAATGTACATCAAATTTCAGCTACTTCAACAAATGTTTTCTGGTCGCCTCTTATTTTCTGGGTCATTGCCATTCCGTCCATAATTCGTGCCCACGGCTGCAGAATCATTTCAGCTGCTGTCATATTTTTTCTGGAGCTCCGTGGCAAGTGATGCTTTGTTGGGTTTCCCCTGCGATCCATCAGCCGAACAAGGGCTCAGCGGGAGAGGAGGGGAGAGCAATAATCATCATTTGAGCAAAAAGCGCACGATCCGCGTTAATGATTATTTCTTGCTTGTCTCAGAACGATATCTTTGAATCTCTGACTTTGCCTCCACTTGAATTTAGTTGCCTTTGCATACAGTGCTTGATCAAAGACGAGAACGATGCTCTTCAGCTTGAGCGTATTCTATTGATCTTGAGCGACTGCACCAGAACCTCGTGAACTGAAGCCATGTCACTAGCAGGTGCGTCAATAGTCGGCAGATATCCGATGACGTTCTGCGAGACTTGAACCTTGTTACGAACGGAAATATTGAATCCTGTCTAGCCACTGGCTTTTCTGCTTCTCCTTTGCATGAAGTCGCACTAGGATCCAACGCAAATTCTTCTTTCTTGCTTCCGCTAAGATCTCTTCAGCTTTTACCTCGACGAATGTTCTCGCGCGTAGACGGCAGCGATCACCAGCGTTGTACGAAGGTACAACCGAGATTACTGAAGAATCAATGCTTCTTTTCCTTGTCCTCGCTTGCTCGATTCCAGGGGCCGGAGTGAGGTTCGCACCAAAATGCCTGGCGTGGATAGCAATGCCATTTTCAGTCGTGTAAACTGTAGTTTTCATATCGAATTTGAAGCAAATGAAGAGAGAAAAGCTGTTTTTTTTGTTGCCATTTTGACGCGCACCACTTGAGGACAAATCTGATGCCAGCGCGCGCGCGGCCAAAACTGGTCCTAGTCCTGGTCCTGGTTTTCGGATCTAAAGGTCTCTATTATCAGGCGTCAAGGCCATTTTTTGTAGGCAATTTAGTTGAGAATACACGATCCCATGCCCACATCGGTTTAACATCTGAATAAGTTCAACATTGTTTGTGAAGTTTTTACTGCGTACGGTAACAGTATTTGCTCTGGGGGTTCTTGTCTTCCTCAAGTTACCCCGTGTATGATGTCCTGCCCAAAAAAGTTGACAAGTCGCCGGACACGATGAGGATATTCCGTTGTGATTCCTGTGTTGCCATTTAGGAGAGAGCAAAGCAAAAGCATCTAGTTCTGGTTGGAGATTGACTGCATTCTCACACAGTTCACAAGGTTTCGGTGGCCATGATATTTCCGTATTATTTGAAAGAACTGCAACACGGATATCCAGGCCAATTTGCTGTATATCCTTGACTTTAGGTGGAGTATCCCTGTTGTCTAATTAAATCCTGAGGTAACGTTACCATCTCTCTGGCCAGTTGGGAAGAACAAAAAGCTTCTTATTGTTCAGGAGATCTTCAAATTGCAAAAAGTCGCCGCTTTCTTCGGAAATGTTTTTTCGTTGACTCGGATATTTCAGTAGCGCCCGTTGATCGCAAGTAGATCATTAGCTTCTCTCTCAGATCAACCATCTTAACAAGACTGGGATTTACTAATAAATCTGATCGAATAAATTCAAACAGTTTGCCATAAGCTTGAGACACTATATTGCGTTCAGTTTCATCCGAATCAGGCTCATCGTCTAAGTCTGAGGATTTGCATGCTTTATCTGGTCGGGTGTAATCTCGATAGCACTGACCATGGTACCATGCTTCAGCTGCTACCAACTCACGGCATGCAAGGCCAACAATAGGCTAGTTTCGAATTGTACAGAAACAAAAGAACAGAGTCGAGGTTCAGGGGAATAATTTCCATTTTCCTTTGTTATGAACAATACAAAATGCTAATTATTCCCCTGAACCTCGACTCTGTTCTTTTGTTTCTGCACAATTCGAAACTAGCCTATTCTGCCATCGCTTGCAGCAATAGCAGTTTTTCTAATCATCGGGAGGCATCTGCACGCAAGTCAACACACTGAGTCAAAGGATCGCGTGTGCTTGCATCTTTTTTATATGCCGTCGTCTTTTGGCAGAAAATGCATATTTTCGGATACGCTCTGCTCGTGTTTGGTTCTTCCCATCGCGCCGGGTCTTTCCTCTTCGCTTTCCAAATTAAATTCAGGAATCTGTGAAGCAGCTGCCGTTGTTTGAGAAATGCTTTCCAAGTCTCTCTTTATTATAAAAAGGTTAAGGCATGTTCTGTGATAACTGACATAGGGGGATTTTTTATTCCTTGGTGCCAAATCAAGCAATAGCCTATGATTTCTAATTATACTCGCCTTCAATAAAGATTTCCAACAATCGATCTTCAGGGCTAATTAGCAAACTTTCGTCATCTGAGCAGTGAATAATACAAGTTTCGAAACGAGGTCGTTTAGTTAGGTCTGTTGGGTAACATAACAATTGAAAGCGTACACAGCATTCAAGTTTGTTTGCGAAGCTAAAGTCGTCGATCAGCAACTCTATAATGTTTCTAAGTATTTTATTCACTAAACGTAAAAACAATACTTTCAAAGTGTTGCTTACGACTTTCAAAAGCCAAATTCAATAAGAAGGGTCGAAAATGTGAAAATTTGACGATAACTTTGAAGTACTTACCATGCAGCGAGGCCGCTATCTTAGAACTTACCCATGATGCCATTAGAGTTTGGGCTGTATGGCATCAGTCAAGTTTTTCTTTTTCAAATCAGCTAATAAACTTTACTTTTTACTAAGAAATGTTAAGAAAAGGTGTTTATTGTAAAATGTAGTGATTTATTAATATGATAAATAAAGAACGCATTTAAAACAATGGTTTTAAGGTCAGCCTCGTTTCCATGTCAAAGCAATTTTTTGAAAAAAAAGAAGTACAAAAAAAATTACGAAAGCTACTCTTTTACGATTGCTATCAAGTAAATTTGAAAAGTCCTTCATACAACCTTTCATCAGATATCACTCACGGTTTCTCCCCCTTAGTGGTACCGGGAACCTGTCCTGGCCCATGGACTACCGGACAAGTGTCCAGCAATCCATACATTTGTTACTAAATTTTTACGTTTTTGAATGGGCTGTACCTTGTTCAATATTGCGCCAATTTACACGAAACTTAAGGATTTTGTAAAGCTCGGTGTGCTCTTCCTGAATATATGGGTCTTGTGTTGTTAATCCCATAATACACCGATTGTACCCAGGCCCCCACGGTATGAAAAATCGGCAATGTGCTGTGCTATCTCATGGGATCCTTCCTGGTCTCCTAGTCAACGTGATAGAATTCAGGTTCAAATGACATGTGGATCTGACAACGCGAAATAAGTACTAAAACATTATATTTTAATAATATGGGTTAGCTTTTCCAGCCACGCACAATATTTTGGCTTACCAGCCTTCGCAAAAAGTGCAATTTCAGGGCCGAGTTTGGCTCTTTTAGGGGAAAAATACAAAAGGCGGTCTGGAGAAGAAATAAAAATCCAAACAACCACAAAGTTTACAGTTTTGAAACAAGTTAGTAAAGCCTTCTTCCTGACAAATTTTCAGAAAATCGATTTTTTTCTATCTTGCATAGGTATAGGTGATATTTATAGCAAGTCGCTCTTAAGGTGTCTCGAGAACTCAGACCCGGAAATCCCTTCGGAATTTAATAGCAGAATTAATCGAAGCACTAAGGGTCCACGGTAAAAAAAATATCCGAAACGTCACGCAAGGCACCTCGCGCCATTGTAACTAAACTTGGCGCAAATGGCTACTAAGCATAAAATAAATTTGATAAATTTGATTTACACTGATAAAGCAACCAAACAATCATTCGAATGCTGGGTATTATTTCCGTGATCTAAGCAGAGGAATCTATCACTTTTAGCCTACGGAACAGGCGTAATATATTTGGCGTATTTTCGCCTCTGTTCGCCTAAATACGCAAAAACAGTACGCTGTGCTGCAGGCTTATCATCTCGGGATCTTTTTCTCCCTCTCTCTGGAAATTCTGCCTATGACCTTGTACCGACGAACAGTAAACATGACTCCTAAAAACAATCCTTGTCATAATTTTCGCGTCCTGAGTTTTCCTGACATGCAGAAAGTGAGTTTTTCGAGTGTGAGCTTTTGATACATCCAGAGGGTCTCAATTTTACGGTCTGAGGTCTGGGTAGTTACATGTAAATGTCAAAAATAAAAGCCACCCTATATAAACCTTAACTCTTTTTTTCTTTTAATTATCGTGCGCCGGCGAATGATGACTTAACATGTACTTTTTCATTTTAGAGCTTTTTAAGCTGATCAAGTATCCTTTATTATTCTGAGAAATTGCTCTTTCAAAAGAGGTACAATTTGACTCTGAGATATTATCTAGACTGAGCTTGTTGCTTTTGAACAAATTTGGCAGTGTTTACCAGTAGGGATGTGCGTTATTAAGGGTAAGAAAACTACATATTTAAAAGTAACCCGCCCTGGAATCAAATTATCCTATTTAACTGAAATTTTGCCAGACGAGATGTTGTAAGTTGTGTTTACTTATCGAAGTCTTAAAAAGCCCCAAGCTTCAATCAACTTGACTGTAGCGCTGCATATATCGATATACGATTTTCCTTCTTCCTTTCCGCCTTTCCTTTCCTTCCTGTGTTTATTTAACAGATATCACGTTACAGGTCCATGGGGGTCATCTGTCAATAAAAACCTTGTCAAGACAGTTGTTTTCTTCTTAAAAACCACAAATAATGTTCCGTACTTATTTTTCCTTGTTTTGCTGCAAAGAACACCTCGAAACAGCACCACCACCAGCAGCAGCGACAGCAAAAAAGAAACTTTAAAGGTTAATTAATGGTTAGAAAACTAAATGGAATTGAATGTCGTCTAGGACAACATATTTTTCTTCCACCCCATTACAAAAAGAGTGTGGGTGGTAGTGAGATGGGGGAGGGGGATGTGGAGGATGGTAATGGTACTTCTTTCCGGCATATCATAGTTCCACCTCTACACCCTCCTTGAATGAGGTAGAAAGGATAACAACACTACCGTCTGAACAAAGATCGTTTCTTTTTTAACAATCCATTTCATTGTTTCGTTTTATTGTTGAAAATCAGATCAGTTGAGCCATCTTGTTTCTGTACATATCCTTGAGCTGCCATCCCATTTATCTTAAAATGGATTCAACTACAGTTTGGCAGGGTTAATCAAAATTAATTTCCCTCCACAAGAATTTTTTTTTTCATGTCGGGTAAGCATCTCACAACCAAGGCGGATTTCAGTACGATCCGTGGAAAATGTAATCCAAGTTTACGTTCGTGGATCACAAACATGCAATCTCGTTCTTTATGAGCTTTTAACAAACAGTTGTCAATAGTAGCAGTAAAATAAACAAGAAATTATCAACACTAATTTGGTGTAATTTCATTGCATTAAAGTGGTTTTGTGGTGAATATTGACAGGAGCAACAAGAAATTACTTTTGCTGAAAGTAAAAGTTTCAGAGGGGAATATAAGACCGTCGGTGTACAAACCTGCGACGATCATATAAACGACAAAACTGAACGCAAGCAAGATCTTCACTTATAACGTATAGTAACAGTAACGCAAAACCCACCAAATCGCTCAAATTCGCCATTCAGCGCCACAGAAACGACAATACACAGCAACCGAGGTACGTTTACATTTATTTTGAGCTTTAACTAAGACATTTCTCGATATAAGTTTACGATATTAAGACCCTTCAATATTCTCCCATACATTTCTTTATATTTCGAACATAAACAGACACACTGCTTGTATGGGTACCCTGTGGTATAAGATAGGCATAAAACGATGAGCAGTTCACACGCAATTTCAGGTAGTTCAAACCTCTTTTGTGAACTGCTTTAGACTTACACGGTCTTTCGTTTATTCCTTAATTGTAATAGATAAAATGCAGGGTGTTAAGAAA
>JAHPZR010055817.1:15000-35000 GCA_019787425.1 Platygyra sinensis | reverse complement strand
AATTGACAAGTTGGCAGACACGAAGAGGATATTGCGTTGTGATTTCTGTGTTGCCAGTTGGGAGGGAGCAAAGCAAAAGCATTTAGTTCTGGTGGGATATTGACTGCATTCTCACACAGTTCACAAGGTCTTGGTTGGTAGGAAGGTAGGTAGGTAGGTAGGTAGATAGGTAAAGTCTGTATACGAGCCAAGTGGCCCATCAGGCCGGAGCTTATCCCGGTTTCTGTAGCATGAAGAGACTGTGAGAGTAAAGTGTCTTGTCCAAGAACACAACACAATGTCCCCGGCCAGGGCTCGAACCCGGACCGCTCGATCCGGAGACGAGCGCACTAACCATGAGGCCACCGCGCCTCCCACACAAGGTTTCGGTGGCCATGACATTTCCGTGTTATTTGAAAGAACCGCAAGACGGATATCCAGGCCAATTTGCTGTATTTCCTTGTCTTTAGGTGGAGTATCCCTGTTGTCTAATTGCTGAGTTAACGTTACCATCTCTCTGGCCAGTTGGGAAGAACTAAAAGCTTCTTATTGTTCAGGAGATCTTCAAATTGCAGCAAGTCGTCGCTTTCTTCGGAAATGTTTTTTCGCTGATTCGGATATTATAGTAGCGCCCATTGATGGCATGTAGATCATAAGCTTCTCTCTCAGATCAACCATCTTAATAAGACTGGGATTTACTAATAAAACTCAAACAGTTTAATCGCGATAGCACTGACCGTGGTACCATGCTTCAGCTTCTACCAAATCACGGGATGAAAAGCCAACAATTCTGCCATCACTTCCAGCAATAGCAGTTTTCCTAATGGCGTCTGCACGCAAGTCAACACACTGAGTCAAAGGATCGCGTGCGCTTGCATCTTTTTTATATGCCGTCGACTTTTGGCAGAAAATGCATATTTTCGGACGCGTTCTGCTCGTGCTTGGTTCTTCCCGTCGGGGTCTTTGCTCTTCGCTTTCCATATAAAATTCAAGAATCTGTGAAGCAGCCGCCGTTGTTTGAGAAATGCCTTTTAAGTCTCTCTTTATTTAAAAAGACTACGGTATGTTCTATGATAACTGGCATGGGGGATTTTTCATTCCTTGGTGCCAAATCAAGCTATAGCCTATGATTTCTAATTGTACTCGCCTTCAATAAAGATTTCCAAGAATCGAGATCTTCACGGCTACGTAATTCAGTTGGCAAATTTTCATCATCTGAGCAGTGAATAATACAAGTATCGAAACAAGGTCATTTAGTTAGGTCTGTTAGGATAAAATAACAATTGAAGGTGTACATAGTAGTCAATTTGTTCGCGTGGTTAAATTCGTCGATCAGCAACTCTATATAATGTTTCTAAGTATTTTATTCACTAAACGTAAAAACAATTCTTTCAAAGTATTGCTTACGAGTTTCAAAAGCCTAATTCAATAAAAAGTGTCGAAAGTGTGAAAGTTTGACGAGACCTTTGAAGTACTTACCATGCAGCGAGGCCGCTATCTTGGAACTTACCCATGATGCCATTCGAGTTTGAGCTGTATGGCATCAGTCAAGTTTTTCTTTTTCAAATCAGCTAATAAATTTTACTTTTTAACCAAAAAATGTTCGGAAAAGGTGTTTATTGTAAAATGTAATGATTTATTAATATAATGAATAAAGAACGCAATTAAAATAATTGTTTTAAAGTCAGCCTCGTTTCCATGTCAAAGCAATGTAACAAAAAAAAAGAAGTACAAAAAAATTATGAAAGCTACTCTTTCACGATTGCTATCAAGTAAATTTGAAAAGTCCTTCATACAACCTTTCATCAGATATCACTCACGTTTTCTCCCCCTTTGTGGTACCGGGAACCTGCCCTGGCCCATGGACTAATTGACTCAGAGCCCATTCGGGCTCGAGGAATAATTGTTAATTATTCACCCCTACCGAGTGAAAAATACGTAAGCCAAACAAAAATAAAGCATACTTTTGATTCACACTGATTTGAACGGTGTCTAAGGACCATTATTCTAGACTGTCACGAGGTTTTTTTCGAATATTAACTATAGATTTTCCATGTTCAAAGATTCTGTAAATAGTTTCGCGAATTCACGCATGCTTTGTACCGCTTGCACGTTTTCCACCCATGAATTGAGAGGTCAATTAAATCGATTTTTAATGGTTATCTTCTGAAAATGTTGTTGAGATCACTTCCTGTGTATATACTAAAACAATTATTTTTCTCAATCTCGGTGAATAGTGGCAGAATATTTACCTCGATTTCAAAGAATAATTGTTAATTAGTATATACTAAAACATTGGATAGTGTTGAAGGCGCGCGCAGATGTGCTCGTCAAACTCCGAATATCCAGTGCTATTTACCTCTGAGCAACTCGAGAGAAAATGGCGTCCCGGTTTGTGTTCGTGACAAGTGAAGAAATCATCCAAATTAAGTTTTTTGGTGTATATTATCTTCGCGGCTCGGTAAATTTCCACCGCTAGCCACCTCCACTTCGGTGAATAGTTGTTAAATATACCCCAATTTTCAAAACTGCGCGCGTTGCGTTAAAGATTGGAAGGATAATAAACACGATAGTCTCCATTTGGGGTGAAAATATGCTTGGATATTTGTTCGTGGACATTAGCTGTTCCACGAAGCTCACAGTTTTTCCTCGAGCTACGTTCTCGGAAATCTGTTGGCTTTTCGGAACAGATAATGACAAATATCCTAGCATTTTTTTGCGCCAAATGGAGACTACTATTTATATATCTGCTGTGGAACACACTAGCAAAATTTCTGAATTTTAACCAAATTACTTTAATGCTTGGCTTAAATGCTAAAAAGGGACATAACCGTGCTGACTAGCGAGGTCATTTATACGTATTTTTAAAAACATATTTTTTGTGTGTGTGTATCAATGAAGCCCATATTACCGTTAACTTTCTTTATTTCCTTTCATATTCATATTTCATATTTCAGACTGTCAGAAGCGCCACTGGTAAGTGCGCGGAAACAATGGCGCGTGAGAACTGGGACGTCAAAGAATTTATTGGTCAGCGCGCTCAGGTCAGACTGGTTGATGTCACCTCTGGCCCTTGGGGTCATATTAACTTTGATGACCTAAGAGGAGATATCAGCTGCGAACAAAACTAGGCTCAAGTTTGATACGTCTCTGAGGTTGCGTTCCCTAAGCGATTCGATATTCAGCCCGGCGTTATCTCACTGATAGAGCAGTTTTGCTGGTAAGAATGAATATACAAGAGAAGAGAATACGTGAATGAAGCGTGACTCCTGGGCATTAACTAGACGCCTTGCTACGTGTACCCAGGCAGTCGTTATTCCAAGAAGCACTAGCTATATTGCAATTGAGCTAGATGTTCTGAATTTGAAGTCGTACGAAATTCAATCGTATCAATAGACCCTATGCAAAAAAGGCTGCTTTTAAATTATTCTTTGTTTGTATTCAAAATAGCCTCACTGACCTCGTTCGGGATAACAAATTCTTTGCCGATTTTTGTCTCAAAAACGAGGTTAGTGAGGCTAATATAAATACGAACAAAAGAAATGATATAAAGGCAGCCATTTGTGCACAGGGTCACCAACACTAGGTGATTGGAGGCCTCCTCGTAAAATATTAGTTTATTATTTTATTATTATTATTTTTACAGGGTCTATGTGCTCAAGCTATTCTGCCTTTGATTGCATTTCTTGAAATCGATTAATAGCTTATTACTCGTTTGGGGACCTTTAGCAAACAAGAGAGGGTTATCGCGGTGCGTGACATAGAGCTACGAACGCGTTTGTCGAAAAACATGTACTTATCTCGTGATTTTTAGCCCATTCAGAAGTTAAAGTATTAGGAAAAGTGCTTATGTAAATGCTCGCTTGTTCAATACAGATAATCAGTCGCCTAGAAAGCCTAAATAAGTTCCAGATGTACCGTGGATGTACACCAACATGGCGGCTCCATATTGGGCTCTGTAAATTTGTTCAAAATATTTCGAGGAATATAAGAGCTACAATATTTATTAATATTAAGTAATAAGCTTTAGAGAAATTACATATTTTAAACTTTACAGTCTTTTCATCCTTATAAATTATAATACGAATCGTTGTGGGGAGAATCACCCGTTCCTCTTGATTACTCAATTGGTAAATACACTGAGGACTTTTTATCAACCGGGAGGCCATTTTGATTTCTTTGGATTTGAGAGACATTGTGAGATGTTCAGAGCCGTTCTAATTGAGTTGAGTTGGGGTTATAACTTTGTTTATTATATAATCACTTACTCAACAAATAAAAAAGCCTAATCCGTATATTACACACGATGGGCAATTAAGTGTTTTATTACAGTGTGATACGCGGCTTAGGCCTCTTCATTTGCTTTATGATACATTGTTAATATGGCGAAAAACAGTACGACACTTTTCTGTTTTATATTCTGATAAACATGGCTTTTGACCAATTAGATTGCATCCTATCTGTGATATAATGGAAAAAACACCTCGGTAAAATTTATAGGAAACAACTTGAAATTTAGGACTTGGTTGCTGTATTTTTCGTATCCTCACTAGTAAAGATGTCAATTACTTCACTGATATTATTTTTTGCCCTTAAACTATACTTCAATGCGTTGGTGTATGATCAACTCACTCGGTTATGGAGTTTCACACAACGATTTATAACTTAAAACAAAATATCACTTCAAAGATCTTAATGAGTGTAATGCCCGCCTCAACAGTGCGGCATCGTGATGACAATTTTATTGACCATTTGAACGTTTTCAGACATGCAAATATTGTAAATATATAATAGGTTATGATAAGGTAAGTAGTTTTAATTTTTACTTATCATAACATTGTTATTAAGCTTTTTTTTCATTTTATACGCGATCGCACAAGCTTTTAACCTTAAGACTTTTAGTGTTGAAATAAAGACTTTTCAGATATGCAAATATTGTAAATATAAAATGTACCGGTCAATTCCAAAACCGCCCATCCCACCCCCCGGGCAAACCCCGGGGCATTTGACTTTTTTGAAAATTTTTGGTCAAATTCCCCGCTATGTTGCCAGTTTAGACGGTCAAATGCCCGACCTGTTACAGCTTCCAAGAGGGTCAAATCCCCCACCCTCCAGGTAAAACAGAATCGCTTACCTTTGGAAATAAACAGAAAAGCTTACCTTTGCAAACAAGTTCAGCAAAATTTTCAGCCACTACGAATTTCTTGTTCAGCTTGTCTTCGCTCCACGCTTTAAAGAAAGCGGCATATTCCACGGTATAATTACACCTAATTGCAATAACGTTGTCATAGAAAAAGCAAAAAGTAAAACGCAAAAAGCCAAATAGGAATTAATTAGGGAAATTTAAATTTCCATTGTTCTCAGATAATGTACATGAATAAAAATATAATGTAAATGAATGACATGAATAAAAAGTGTACTTTTCATTCATTTACAGTATCTAAGAACAATAGAAATTTAAATTTGGCTAATTAATTCCTATTTGGCTTTTTGCTTTTTGCTTTTTTCTTTGACAACGTTATTGCAATTAGGTGTATATAAAACGACAACAACAGAAAAACCTACGTGGAACCGACCAGAGCAATGACCCGTGAACGCGTCTCACGTGCCGAATCAAAGAATTGCGAAATCCTTTTGTTTCCGACCGCTGACAGACGTTCACAGGAAAGTCAAATGCCCCACGGGGCGGGCCTCATTTTGGTTCAAATTCCCCACTGTAAGGAGCTTAACGCGAGTCAAATGATCGGGGATTGCCCGTGGGGGGGGGGGGGGGGGTGGATGGGTGGTTTTGGAATTGACTGGTACATAATAGGTCATTATAAGGTAAGTAGTTTTAATTTTTACTTATCATAACATTGTTATTAGGCTTTTTTTTACATTTTATACGTGATCGCACAAGCTTTTAGTCTTAATACTTTTAGTGTTGAAATAAAGACTTTCTATTCTAATCTATTCTATTCTACACATCTTCCACTAAAGTCTTCGGAAATCTCTGGTAATCTTCAGATAATGTTCGGAAACGTTCGTGTGGCCTTCGGACTATTTGGTAAAACCTTCGGAAATTGGTCGGAAACATTCCGAAAATCGTCAAAAAAGGCGTTACCAGTATGTCTATTTAATAAAATTGCAGATATGGAATAGCTCTTCTCGTGTTCAACTTCGTATCTCACGAGTCAGCCAAGAGAACAGGCGAGATATCGAGTTAAACATACAAAGCTAAATTCCACATCTAGGCGAGCGCATGTACATGTATTATTCTCTATTAATTATTTTTTTCACCTCTTGAACAGGCGGAATTAATTCAATAAATCCTGCAATCTAAATGATTCTTAGAGCCGAAGGAATTGTCTCTCTGATCGTTGCTGTATTTGAGAAATTTCAGTAGAGTACACTATCTGCTTCTCAATTTACGCGGTAGAAAATTCTAATTTTGAGAGATTCGCAACGACTGACAGAGATTGTTTTTGTAGTGTAACTTCAAACTTTGCAGGTAATTTCACCGCGACAAAACACTGTTGAAGAAGAGCTTAGTAACTGATAAAAGTGTTGACTCTTTCGTTTTAGTGTTCTATTAAGGGGAAATATTAATAAAATTTCTGGGTGGCAAAAATTGCCTCAGCTTTCATGAGACCGTTAATCACTATTCAGAGCTGATCGATATTTTTGTGTCTACAAAAAAAATTCATCAGAAACTAAAACACCCTCGCTATTGAGGCAAATATCGTAAACAAAGAAACCTTATTCAAATGAGGTAAGAATAAACAAAACAACTAAAAGTTTTATGTTGAAATCTTTGATTACACTTAGCCTACTCCAAGAGAAAAATTGACTCTTCCAATTTTTTGTTGCCTTTGTTGCTGTTTATACGCTCGAGATCTGGTTTTAACACCGATAACTTTATATTATTAATAGTATTAAGTTGGCGAAGTGGATTGGATTGCAATAGCCCTTTTCACGGTTAGCTTTCCTCATTTGCATTACAATAAAATCTAGCATGTATGCGAGGCAATTTCGGGCTATTTCGCACTTTTAGCCCGAAATTGCCTCGCATTCACGTTGATTTCATTGTAATGCAAATGAGAAAAATTAACCGTGAAAAGGGCTATTCAACGAAAAATCGGGCGACATAGCTACCGATATCAAAATGGCACGAGCGCCCAGCTGTGTGAGTCCCGTTTGAAATTACGACTACGAGGTCCAATTGAATTTGACCCAGCTTGCAGTGGGACGCATTTCTTTACCTAAACTTTAAAAAATCTAATTGAGCTTTTTTTATAAATTTTAAATTTTTAGAAAATATTAGAAAGGAAGTCAGTTATTAAAGCGCAATAATTAACGTGCAAATTACAAAGCAAACCGATAACAGGTACGGTATCCAATTGCAAAAAAAAAAACAGTTGTAATTGGACACCGGTTATTGGACACCTACTTAATCGCGAGTCGACTGCGTGACTTATTATACGACTGAGAAAATTACTCCATTCATGATGACTGGCTAGGAGCAGGTCAATTATCATTAAATTTTAAATAACACTGCAGTGCAAATTATCGCTCGCGCTAGCTCGCCTAAAGGCTTGTACGTTTTGAAAGAGTTGTCAAATACCACTCGTGGTGTAAACCCGTTAAGTGCCACCATCATGATCAAATTCTCTATAATTGTTTTTACTTTTTCGTACACAGTAGGTCTTTCGTAGATATCTAGGCAAATTTCAATATATTACGAACATTATTTATTATTTCAGAGAATTTACGGTGGCCATTAATTTTTCCTTGTTCCAAATATATGTACGAATTGGAGAAAAAGACCTCATTTTCTGAACAAAATAAACACACGGGTTGAAATTATAAAAACAATCAGTACAGCATGTACAGCAGTTCCCATAAAGAATAACAAAAACTTAGGCTCATATATTCGTGGAATTTTGAACATAAATTGTTATTATAATTTAAACTCCTGCGGCATTTTTGAGAAAAATGACATCATTTCTTCAACCAAGACTAAAAACACAGAAAATTAATGGAGGCCGAAAAATTCTCGAAAATAGAGATCCATATTGGTTTCGTTTCAAACTGCTGATTAACGTACAATTTTTGTAAAAAAGAAAACAAAACAACTTAATCATCAATTTCGCGAAATTAAATTCCCTGCAAACACAATGTTTTTCTCTACGATCGCGAAATTAAAGACTCGCGAAATGTGCCGAGCAAATTTTCGCGAAATTTAAGTCCCGCGAAAATAAAGGAGAATAAGGTATACTAGGTATGTGTGCAGAGAACCAATCAGAATCGACAATCAAAGCGATTAATTAAATTTACAGTTGAATCCCTACCGTTACGGAGCATAAAAATCAAAACGACAGCATGTATCCAGGCTTAGTTACCGGCTCAAACAACAAAAATAAATAAGCAAGACATTCAGTTTCTTTGTTTGTGTCTCCAGGCCTCGATATACCTAAAGCTCAACATTAAAAAATCAAATACAGTCTATTGAATTTGCCGTGCTTCGTGTCACTGTTAAGATGCTTCTAAGTGTTGCCGTTTTCATTTCGGCGTCAGTTCTGTCTAAAACTACTGGAACATCCCAGCAAAGTGTTTTTTTCCGATATCAACAATTCAGTTTTGGAGTCTTCAAACGGGATTGGGGAAAACGTCTGTCCGTGGAAAAAGTCAAGTCGTTCATGCTTAAGGACCATGAATTTGACTGTCCATTCAAGTGCCTTAATGAACCCAAGTGCTTTTCGTTTAATATTGCGACATTTCCTGACCTTAAAGGTCTTCATCTGTGCGAATTGTTGGCCGCAGACAAGTACAGAGTCAAAAACAAGCTTCAAGCGAACGCTTCTTTTAACCATTGGAGTCCATTGGTGAGTAGACTTGGTCTAGCTTATTAATTTAGCTTTGACTGCATCGGTTCGTTGTTCTCAGTGAATTCAGTAAGTATTTTACAGTGTTTTTCTTTTAACCTTTAGCTTTGAAATATATCACGCCGGACCATTTTTCAGTTTGAAATAAATAGGAAAACTCTATATCTGTATGGCAGTAAAATAACTTCGATCATGTTCAACTTAAGACGGTATATTCAAAAACTAAGCTAAAAGAATGGTATTTAGATTGCAGTTGACCTAACAGGAGCATAAAAAGGTACCTAATACCCAGTCTTACAATTAAAATGCCATTCTAATTTTAATTAATGGAAGATAAAATTTGAAGTAACTTTTCAGAGCAATTCAACATCGCAAAGATGCCAGCCATTTTTCAACTATGTCAAAGTTACTGAATCTATTAACAGCATAAATAATGAATTGCCAAAAAATAATTACGTTAGGGCATCGCTAAGCACACCTACACAGTTGTCCTAACAAACTCGTCCCCAGGGTCACTCTTTCTGTCGCTCCAGGCAGGGGCGGGAGAAAGAGAGACCCTGGGAACGAGGTGGTTGTCCCAAGAGCAGGTCTCTGTCGAGGAGGGGAAGTTTGCAACATTACAGAACAAAGTATTCGTGGACTATGAATGCAAGCGAAGCTGCAGGAGAGTTTGCTTTCATACAGTCCTCTCTGCTTTTCTCATTTATATGACAACTCGTACGTTAGCATAGGAACAACTTGATTTACACAACAAAAGCAGTGAGGTTTTTATCAAACAGAGTCACCTGCAGCCTCCTTCAATCAATCAATCCATTTATTAAAGTCATAGCGTGGGGTTGAGGTTGCCCTCAGTATCCGAGCCAGAGGCTCATGTATAAAACGCATGACAAAAACAGAATTAAAATAAGATAAAAGTAAGAACATAATAACAATAATAGGGACGGACACCAAAGGGACATGCCATAGTGTCCGTATTATCGGGGTGTCCGTATTAAGCGGGCTCTCAGAGAAAACGTCCTCAACACATGTTTTATCGAAAAAAAAAGACCAAAGCAGACAGTTTTACGAGAAAATGTTTATTTCTTAACTGTAACAGCCACAAGTTTATCCTAAGGAAACCTCACGATCATATATCATAGTGAAGTATATATGAAATGTGAAGGTTAATGTGAAGAATGATCATCGCAGTAAATTTTCCAATTTAAGTGTCATTGTCAGAGAAAACTGGGCAGAACCAAAAGATCGAGGTCGGCCGTTTACCTTCATCTTTTCACAGTATAAAAGCTATCCGAAAAGATTAACAACCATGATATTTGCCGAGGTAGGCGTTCGTTTTTCTTCGAGATATCACCTCATCATGATTTTGGCCTCTCAAGCGGTCTAAAATGGCCGAAATTTCGGGCAGCTTTAGGTGAGCCTATAAGATACTTCGTACATATTCCAGAAACTCTTATTTTCGTGCGATAATATTTGGCCCCTTATTAGTGGACTGAGATATATTTGAATTTTTTCACTGTAATTTTACAGTTTTCACGAGGTACCAAATATCATCGCCGAATCGTTAAGAAGCGTGACCTAAATTTTAGCCATTTTCAGCGAGTCGTTTTTCAAAAGTGCGGCAGTTTATTTCCACAAAAAGACTATTTTCTGATAGTCTTTTACACTGATATCAATATTCAGTTTAGCTAAAATTGGTATCTACAAGCAAATCGGAGTAATTGGTCTCGCAAAGTCCAAAAAAAATTATCGGTCAGACATATTTCCCGCCAAATGTTTAGCGAAGAATATCACCTTATTCCGACTTTCTGCGCTTGTTATCCGTGATTTGCTGAAAGATCTGCACAAAATAGTTATCTGGACTGCAAAATAGAATATTTAAGCTGTGACAACGGGATTAACTTACTCAAATATTTCAAACTCGCCAAATTTATGCCATTATCAAGACTAAATTTTCCCGCGAAAATTCTATTTTTAACGTCACGCTGCAAAAACAAACTGGATCCTCATTCCTCAGTTAGCTGCCTTTTTTGTTTTTATGTAGAACAAACGCAAGTTAATAGAGGGCGAAGCTTTACCGAAATTTAATTTGGGGACTACTGCAAACGTCTTGTTTACATTGATTTTCTCGTTTTCGGAAGGCGTGACGCGTTACAGATTAATAGGTTAGACGACTGGGCCGCAATTTCGATGTCACTTGAAGGTTTCTCCATGGTTTTAAAAACATTAACTGTTCTTTCGGATTAGAAAAATCGCCTAGCAGTGCGTCAAAGTTAGATAAGAAAGTCAGGAATTCGGAATTTTTAAATAAGTTTAAAGCTAAAATCCGAAAATTAGATCTAGTTGGGATGATGGAAGATAATTGTATAAGCATCCTAAAGAGCGGAATTGAGGATTTTACTCATGGATTGAAAACAGTGGTTTTGGAGGGGGTTAGTCTTCAACCTTTGGTTTTAAGGAAGCTATAGCTAGCATGGATTTATGGGGTACTGATATGTTAAGATATTTTTTAGGACCTAGTTTTAAAATACAGCGTATTTTAACGGTTATTTCTAAAAATAAGTATTTTGGATCAGATTAATATATTTCTTCTTAACTTTTAATTCACTAGTTGTTAGTTGAAATGGATTGTTAAAAAAGAAACGATCTTTGTTCAGACGGTAGTGTTATTATCCTTTCTACCTCATTCAAGGAGGGCGTAGAGGTGGAACTATGCCGGAAAGAAGTACCATTACCATCCTCCACACCCCCCCCCCCCCCCTCCCCCATCTCACCACCACCCACACTCTTTTTGCAATGGGGTGGAAGAAAAATTTGTTGTCCTAGACGACATTCAATTCCATTTAGTTTTCTAACCATTAATTAACCTTTAAAATTTCTTTTTTGCTGCCGCTGCTGGTGGTGGTGGTGGTGGTGCTGTTTTGAGGTGTTCTTTGCAGCAAAACAAGGAAAAATAAGTACGGAACATTATTTGTGGTTTTAAGAAGAAAAAAACTGTCTTGACAAGGTTTTTATTGACAGATGACCCCCATGGACCTGTAACGTGATATCAGTTTAAAAAAAAACACACAAAACGCAGCATTGAACGAAGGAAATCATAGATATATGCAGGCTACAGTCAAGTTGATTGAAGCTTGGGGCTTTTTAAGACTTCGATAAGTAAACACAACTTATAACATCTCGTCTGGCAAAATTTCAGTTAAATAGGATAATTTGATTCCAGGGCGGGTTACTTTTAAATATGTAGCTTTCTTACCCTTAATAATGCAGATCCCTACTGGTAAACACTGCCAAATTGGCTCCAAAGCAACAAGCTCAGTCTAGATGTTATCTCAGAATCAAATTGTACCTCTTTTGAAAGAGCAATTCCTCAGGATAATAAAGGATACTTGATCAGCTTGAAAAGCTCTAAAATGACAAAGCACATGTTAAGTCATCATTCGCCGGCGCACGATAATTAAAAGAAAAAAAGGGTTAATTAAATAGGGTGGCTTTTATTTTTGACATTTACATGTAACTACCCAGACCTCAGACCCGTAAAATTGAGACTCTTTGGATGTATCAAAAGCTCCCACTCGAAAAACTCACTTCTGCATGTCAGGAAAACTCAGGACGCGAAAATTATGACAAGGATTGTTTTTAGCAGTCATGTTTACTGTTCGTCGATACAATGTCATAGGCAGAAATTCCAGAGAGAGGGAGAAAAAGATCCCGAGATGATAAGCCTGCAGCACAGGAGTAAATTTTCCACTCGCACTGCTAGACGACATTTCAGATCCGAAAAAACAGTTAATGTTTTCAAACCCATGGAGAAACCTTCAACGGTGACATCAGTCGAAATTGCGGCCCAGTCGGCTAACCTTAATAATCTGTAACGCGTCACGCCTTCCGAAAACGAGAAAATCAATGTAAACAAGACGTTTGCAGTAGTCCCAAAATTAAATTTCGGGTAAAGCTTCGCTCACTGTTAACTTGCAGTTTGTTCTACTTGAAAACAAAAAAGGCAGCGAACTGAGGATCCAGTTTGTTTTTGCAGCGTGACGTTAAAAATAGAATTTTCGCGGGAAAATTTAGTCTTGATAATGGCATAAATTTGGCGAGTTTGAAATATTTGAGTAAGTTAATCCCGATGTCACAGCTTAAATATTCTATTTTGCAGTCCAGATAACTATTTTGTGCAGATCTTTCAGCAAATCATGGATAACAAGCGCAGAAAGTCGGAATAAGGTGATATTCTTCGCTAAACATTTGGCGGGAAATATGTCTGACCGATGATTTTTTTTGGACTTTGCGAGACCGATTACTCCGATTTGCTTGTAGATACCAATTTTAGCTAAACTGAATATTGATATCAGTGTAAAAGACTATCAGAAAATAGTCTTTTTGTGGAAATAAACTGCCGCACTTTTGAAAAACGACTCGCTGAAAATGGCTAAAATTTAGGTCACGCTTCTTAACGATTCGGCGATGATATTTGGTACCTCGTGAAAACTGTAAAATTACAGTGAAAAAATTCAAATATATCTCAGTCCACTAATAAGGGGCCAAATATTATCGCACGAAAATAAGAGTTTCTGGAATATGTACGAAGTATCTTATAGGCTCACCTAAAGCTGCCCGAAATTTCGGCCATTTTAGACCGCTTGAGAGGCCAAAATCATGATGAGGTGATATCTCGAAGAAAAACGAACGCCTACCTCGGCAAATATCATGGTTTTTAATCTTTTCGGATAATTTTTATACGGTGAAAAGATGAAGGTAAACGGCCGACCTCGATCTTTTGGTTCTGCCCGGTTTTCTCTGACAATGACACTTAAGCAATTGGAAAGAAGAAGCCTGAAAAAATCAGGGCTTCAACGGGATTCGAACCCGTGACCTCCGCGATACCGGTGCGATGCTCTACCAACTGAACGATGAAGCCACACATTGGGAGCGAGGTCAATTTATTGAGTTCATATTCTCCCGTGCAGTGAAGTGATGTGAAGTATATATGAAATAATTCATATTTGTACTGAGGATGTAGATGAATGTGAAGAGTGATCATTGCAGTAAATTTTCCAATTTAAGCAATTGGAAAGAAGAAGCCTGAAAAAATCAGGGCTTCAACGGGATTTGAACCCGTGACCTCCGCGATACCGGTGCGATGCTCTACCAACTAAACTATGAAGCCACACATTGGGAGCGAGGTCAATTTATTGAGTTCATATTCTCCCGTGCAGTAAAGTGATGTGATGTATATATGAAATAATTCATATTTGTACTGAGGATGTAGGTGAATGTGAAGAGTGATCATCGCAGTAAATTTTCCAATTTAAGCAATTGGAAAGACGAAGCCTGAAAAAATCAGGGCTTCAACGGGATTCGAACCCGTGACCTCCGCGATACCGGTGCGATGCTCTACCAACTAAACTATGAAGCCACACATTGGGAGCGAGGTCAATTTATTGAGTTCATATTTTCCCGTGCAGTGAAGTGATGTGAAGTATATATGAAATAATTCATATTTGTACTGCGGATGTAGGTGAATGTGAAGAGTGATCATCGCAGTAAATTTTCCAATTTAAGCAATTGGAAAGAAGAAAAAATTAATAAATTGACCTCGCTCCCAATGTGTGGCTTCATAGCTCAGTTGGTAGAGCATCGCACCGGTATCGCGGAGGTCACGGGTTCGAATCCCGTTGAAGCCCTGATTTATTCAGGCTTCTTCTTTCCAATTGCTTAAATTGGAAAATTTACTGCGATGATCACTCTTCACATTCATTTATCATAGTCTAAGAGTAAAATTATTGAAACAGGCGTGACAGTGGATTCATTTGAAAAAGTCTGTAACTTTACTTTGTTACTGTTTTTTTAGCACAGTTCTGTAATAAAATTTTATTCACCCGTAAAAATCTGTCATAGTTTGAACAGGGTACGATGTCTACAATTTCACATAATTGTTACAATGAAAATAGACAGTGTGCAGATAACCAGTGTCCGTTAAGCGGGATTGACAATATATGACAGTTTGTGACTCGAGACACACAAAAGTGTCCGTTGTCCGTATTACCCGGTGTCCGTATAAAGCGGGTTAATTTTAGAGAAAAAATATGAGCTTTTTGTCGGGACAAACGAAACTGTCCGTATAAAGCGGGTGTCTGTAGAGCGGGGTTTCACTGTATATCAAAATTAAATAGGAGTTACATACAGGAAATTAAAAACAACTGTAGTCCAACTATAATAAACTATATAATACTTTTCAAAGGCCAGGTCTCTGAACAGACAACTGTAAAACGGTCTATTCATAACTGTTGGATTAATGATCTCTCTCCCGTACGCAGACACCCTGCCAAAGCAGCCCCTGTCATAACGATGGAGACTGTATTCCTGATATTAAACTAAATTCATATCACTGTGAGTGTAAACCGGGATTTACTGGACCTCACTGTAAAGGTAAGAAGCGAGAGATAAAGCTGATGAAATAAAACTAACTCTTAAATCAGAGTTTCAGCAGACCTTGTAAGCTTGTAATTATTTTCTTGGGGTTAGGGAAACTGTTTCAGCTGTTTGTTTATTGTCCTCTAAAAGGCTTTTAAACCATTCACGTGAGACCTCACGAGAGGTGTTATCTGACCCTGTTAAATAACTGTCCTGCCCGTAATCCTGGACCCAATGTTTTTTCCAGGCAGCCAGTCTAATTACAGTTCTGTTTTCTTTCATCTCCGACTTACAGTTGGGGGGATGTGCTACTCCCAAAGGATTTTCAGAATTCCCAAAAGAAGATTTTAAGTTTTCTGTGATGCTGAACTTTTCGGTTCCTGTTCATTCAATTCAACCCTTGCAAAGGTTTTGACGTGTCAGTTGGTGCTGCCAACGCAACCGCAGAGAAAATCAAATCTGCTCTGTTTTGAAAGAATTTTCGTTTTTTCTTGGTTGTTTTTATATCATTGCACAATTGCTCCCTCATTGTATTCTTGCATCATCGTCGTACAATTATCGGTATATGGTCTGAGGATTAATGTAAAACGTGTTTTACTGGAGAATAGATAGGAGTTGATCCTACAGGTCTGTCCGTGTTGCTTTTGTTCACCTATTTGCTTCACTGTTTGTTTCCACTGCCCCAGAAGTTTTCCAGATTAACGAATAAGTTGTAATTCCAGTTCAAAAAAACAGAATTCCGTATAAAAGATGTTCACGCATGTTGGTTTCTTCTCGGTATGTAAATTCAATACTTAGAGAGAAAACCACGTGAGCCTTAGCTTGTTTTCATGCGGCTCTTCTATCCTGGACAAGTTGGAATTTGTAAATGTTGGTTTTTCTGGAGAGGAAAACCAGAGTAAACGTAGAAAAACAACTCAAGCAAGGCGAGAACCAATATCAAAAACAACCCAACGCGCATGAAAAGGCTCGTGTACTAGCTGAAAACTGAGTTTTTTTTAGTCTTTTGTTTAACAAAGGTCGGTGAACTAGCCCGAGTGGGACAGCCTTGTCACCGAATCAGTGCCCAATCAAACGTGGGTATGCCGCGTGTTACGAAAAATTGTTGCGTGACTTGGAACATTCACGAATATGCCAATTTAGTCTCGAATCTTCTCGCATATTAATTAGTTTCGTGTCACGTTGACTTAGCAATTTATTTTAGTCGTTCACGTCTGCTGCTGTAAATAGTTTTACATTGTAATGTTACTTTATTTAGTTGGGCCGGAAAGTTCTAGAACCTTATGCTGTAAAGTATATAAGCGAATCGGTGTAGTTTTTAGGTGGTTTTTCCAGGAGTGTTTAGAGAGAATTATCTCGTGAGTCAGCAGTATTTACTGAAGTGTGACGAAGGTCGCGTGCAAAGTTTCGACAGAGGTCGTGTTTGTTGAAGTGTAACAGAGAGGTTACGTGGGTATCTGGCAAGAGGCCGTGTTTATACAAGAGTGACAAAGGTCGTGTGTAAAGTTTAGCGGAAGAGTGTTTATTCAAGTGTAACTGACAAGCCTAGCGTGTGCTTGTTGTAAAGTCTTGAGTGGAGGTACTGCGTTCATCTGGAATAAATGACCTTGTTGTTGGTTCCGACATCCCTGCGTTCTGTTTAGACTACAAACTACCTGTCACTTAAAACATTGAATTTGCAACACCGCGACAATTTGCAAGGAGCGGTCATTATTTTCTAGGAAACATTCGTTTAAAAAGAGAGATAAAAGTCCGACTGCATTTACCAGAGATATCTTTCTTTGTGTGTAGGCGTGATTCTCTGCTAAAGCAAGTACAGTCGTCACTGTATGCCATACAAATTCTGATCGACCTGGTTCCATGAGCTAACATCCTAACTTTAAACAATAAAACTTCCCTAAAGGAGAGGAAATAACTGTTTTTCATTATTTTTATCTTTGTTAAGCTTGTAAATTCGATTTCGAAAATGGAATAAGTGGCTGGACACGGACCGGTACAGCATTTAACAATCAACCGACCTATGGCGATAATCCAACAGCTCGGAACAGAGGCCAGCCTGCCAATCAACAAGGGAACTGGTGGATTGGAGGTAGCGAACATCGGCCATCACCAGAAGTACCAGCAGGGCAATTGCAAGGAGATATCCCCAAGGAACTCTTACAACCCCATCCTTTAACATCAAGGGGAGATACATCTCTTTCCTGATTGGCGGAGGTTGCGATATAAACTTTATTCGTGCAGAGTTGATTGTTGGCAGCCAGGTAAGAGCTTTTTTTTTAATTTTTTAATCTTTTAATTTTTTAATTTTTTTTTGATTTTTTAATTTGTTAACGAAGACTAGTGAGCAGCACAAGGAAAGACTTCTTGTAGTTGTAAGCTTTATCGTTTATTTCCGACGCGTTTCGTATCCATCTGAGACTTCTTCATGGAATGATTACGACTAACATTGAACAGCATATATAGCACATAAGTGTGCCTAAGTTCAATTTCCCATCGAAGTGAGTAACTGCTGAAACATGCTGTAAACGGACGTTAAAAGAAACGCCTAAATGCATATGTTATTGCGTGTTGTTATATTTTGGGGGCCATACGATTAGCGCTACAAGAAGTCTTTCCTTGTGCTGCTCACTAGACTTCGTTAAAAAATTAAAAAATTAAAAAATTAAAAAAAAATTGTAAGAACTATATCTGTAAACGGTAGCTGTAAACTGTGGCTGAATCTGTAACAAACTCAGTGGGCTTTGTTTTGGTTCAGATATATGCGAGTCTATCAGTCATTAGATTGATAAGCTGTTCTTTAAAGAAGTACGTTATATTTCTTAGGGATTGGCTCAATAAAATTACTCGGGAAACCAATATCTGCCAGCGGAAGACCATACTCTCATTATCTCAAATGATGATTAAAGATTATCATCATATTTCAGGTTGTCAGAAGTATCACTGGGATATGCTCTGAGACGATGGCTCGTGAGACTTGGGATGTAGAAGAATTTGTTGGTCAGCGTGCTCTGGTTAATCTGATTGATGCTTCTTCTGGAAGCTGGGGACATATTAACTTTGATGACCTTAATGGCGATATCGACTGTGAGCAAATCTAAGGGTACAACTAGCGGTAATGGCCACAAGATATTTCTCTTTTTTAGACAGGGTGGGAAGCGATGAATGAACAGTTGTCAAAAGAAATCCTTCATTCTCCTTAGCTAAAAAAAAAGAACATTGTAGGCGAGCTTCGAAAAAGCCCGGGAAAAACTCACATATGTATGGACTATATAAGTATGTACAGCGGAATAGGGTCTGTTTTGTGAGATCTGGAATAGGATCGCCTGCAGAACAGGCGTAATTTTTTTTTGAGTAATTTACTTACTTACTTAATTCTCTTCATTCCTTGTGAAACATAGGGCGTCAACTAGAGCACGCCACCTCAACTTGTTTATTGCAAGGCCATCTGCCTCATTCCATGTGAGATTTTTCCTATCCAGTTCTGCCATTCTCGTACGTCGCCAGGTGTGCTGGGGTCTTCCTTCTTTCGCTTCCCCTCTGGGTTCCACTCCAGTGCCCTCTTGGCTATATGTCCATCTGGTCTCCTCAACGTGTGGCCAATCCATCCCCAAGCTCTTTGTCTTATCTCTTGCTCTATCGGTTGCTGTCCTGTTTGTCTCCAAAGCTCCTTGATGCTGATTTTTCTAGGCCACCAAATCCGCAAGATATTCCTCGGGCTCTTATTGATGAACACTTGCAACTTCTGCTGCAGTCTCTTAGTCAACCTCCAAGTTTCAGAACCATACAAGAGCACTGCCTTCACATTTGACCAAAAGATTCTCAGCTTGGTCTTGATTGTTAGTGCTGTAGATCGCCAAATTGGTCTCAACATTGCAAATGCCTGTCTTGCCTTTCCAATTCGTGCCTAAATGTCCTCATCAGTGCCTCCCTTCTTGGTTACAATGCTCCGAAGGTATGTTAACTAATCCACTTCCTCGATCGCCCCCCCCCCCTCCCTCTACGACCGACACATGCACCGGCGTTACGTTTGGTACCAATACGCATCAACTTTGTCTTGTGGGCATTCATCTTCAGACCTACCTTCGCACTTTGTACCTCCAAGGTCTGTGCCTAATCCCTAATATCCTGTATTCTGTGCGACAGTAGGGCCAGATATCGGCAAACTCAAGGTCTTCTAAGGATGTCGTAAAGGTCCACTGAATACCTCTCTTCCTGTCAAAGGCTGTCCTCGTCACCCAATCCAGGGCAACCAGAAACAGCAGTGGAGATAGCAGGCAGCCTTGTCTTACCCCAGTCCTCATATTCAGTGGCAGGATCCTCTGTCCATTGTGTACCACCTGTGCGGAAAAAACCTTCATAGAGAGCTGTGATGATAGTGACAACCTTTACAGGCAACCCATAGTGCCGCAACAACCTCCACAAAACCTCTCTGCTGATACTATCGAAGGCCTTTTCGAAATCTATCAAGTTGACATAAAAGGAGGACTGCCACTCGATGCTCTGCTCCACAATAATCCGCAGTGTTGCTATTTGAGTGATTTAGGCAAGAGTAAATATGTATCGGAATGCGATGTTTATCACTGCTGTTTGTGTTAATATTCTTAATGAAGCTACGTTGGCCCAAGAACGAACTAACTGTTTATTATTCTGCTCTCTTCTGGTAGTTCTTTGTCAATGTGCAGCTGTAACATGCAAATGACGACCTTGGACTCTGTGTTATCAACCGAAGCCTTATCACTGATA
>JAHPZR010055817.1:7500-10000 GCA_019787425.1 Platygyra sinensis | reverse complement strand
CCCGAGGAGCAAAAAAGGGCCATCCTCGGTGTAAAAACCTGTGACACTCATCAGTGACGTAAAGCAAAGAAAACAAAGAAGTCAACATAATAACCCTGACCGTAACATTAGCTACAAAACAAAGGAAAACTTCACAGGTTTTTACACTGAGGTAAACCCCAAAACGTTTTCCGAGAGCATGGCTCGAGCTTGAGGATGTCTAAGGAATATTAATAATATCCGAACATATTTTGGCGCAAAGTAGAGAATTGGGGAATATGGTTCTGATATGCCGATATTCTTCAGTTTTAGCTGGGTCATTTAATCATCCGACGTGTTCAGACCAATCGCGCGCGCGTAAAAATATTTGACAGATTGTAAGTGTCAAATATGACATTTTGCGAGAGCTAAAGGACGTAAGGGAATTACAGTCGAACCAAATTTTGATAACCTTGTGTATTAACGCAAGTGGAATAGTTGATTGAACAAGCTCATATTACAACTAATCAACTGAGTTTTCTGGGAGCTAAACTGTAAATAGTCCATCTACAAAGTTCTACAAAAGCATGACGAGGTCAACAGTACACAATCAAGGGACTGAACATAACGAGAACAGGACTTTCACTGGGGTGAATAAATCCACCTTACAATAATAGATTACAATCAACAAAAAGCGTTCTAGATCTAAACCTGGTGACAGCTGTTAAATTTTAGAAAAAAGGAGTCAAAATGAATGGCATTGTAATGTTACATGTAAAACAATTCTTAAAACTACAGTCTTTATCAAAGTCAGTCATTATCAAAATTAGTTTACTATTTCCCTTTATAACGCTACCCGGCTTGCAGTAAACAGCTGTCTAAGACAACACATACCCATTGTTCTTGGGCAGTTCATATCTAATTAAATGCTACTAACTTCGTTTGTTCAAGGCAAATAACAGGTCTTTCTCGACAAGCGTATCTGATGGTCTTTGTTTTATAAACAACGAAAGGTATACGAAGCTGCAACTGAAGCGTTCAACATTCTAGTGTTCATTCAAACACATGCTGATCTTTTTCAAGTCACTCACGTCTTCGCTTAGAGACTGAAACGGAGAAAAAGGCTCAAGATGTTATCTCTGCTGATATTAACTTCTGCAGTGGCCTTATCTAACGGTATGTTATAAAAAAAGCGTAAATAAAAAACCGAGATTTGTTTTGTTTACCGACACCAAGAAACTACGAAAATCTCTCTTACTTTCATCATAGTTAGTTAGTTATGCTTTCATGAAAATATTTCAGTGCCGTTTGTATTCTATCCTTAAAATTCAGCGGCGTCAGTTATCGATCCTCAAGTAATAACTATGATTGATTTATTTCATGGTTACCGATGCTCACTGATTTACGCCAGCGTCGCGGATAAGATTTTTCGGCACCTGCCTACGAAATTTGTTAAAGGGCGGGGCCTGCTAAAACTTCTTGTAAATGAAACGAAAAAAATCCAATATTATTCAAAGCGATAACAGAAACGGCAACTCAAATTCATCTTAAGATGTTACTCTTTTATCATATCGCAGTCAAGCAACTGAATAAGGGAGTAAGCTTCGTGGGATGAGCGCCGATATCAGCTCTTCCTATTTATCAACACCTTGTAATTAAGGGGTAAGGCGCTTTTTCGAGGGTGGCGCGTATTCGAGTAAATACGTTTTTTTTACCTTCTTTCCGGCCTCCCTCCCGTCCTTACGTCATTCTTCCTTCGTTTTTCCCCTTTTTGTTTCTATATAATGACAAAAATTGATATCTTAAAAAGATGGCCGCAAAATCACCTAGAAATGGTTCCAGAAGACTCCTCTAAAAAATAAGTCTAAAATATGTCTTAAATGCCTAAAATAGTGAATAGTATAGACGATATTACATGCCCGCTAGTGCTAGTGGATATGAATTTTTTCTTCTCGTGTTCAACTCGATATCTCATTCGTTCCCTGCGCTCACTAGTGAGATATCCAGCACAAGCGGGCATGTAATATTCTGTTTATTATAGCGGAGCTCCGGCTGCCCGAAGAGTCGCCAAGCGGAGCCCCATACTCATATAGGAAAGAAAGGAAACCCATGAGCTGATTTTCTCATGGTTATCGTGGCCAGCGGCATTGCTTGTAGGCGGGTACGCACGACGACTACGACGACGGAGTCGCGCAACATGGCCGCCATACTCCAAATAATGGGTTGACAGAGACATGCAGCCTTGGTTTACCGTGTACTTCTTTGATATTGGACATCCATGTTATGATCAATTGACACCTGTCAAAACAAGGTATCTGCTGACCAGTATCACATGACCATATCGTGGCTCAAGTGTACAGCTCATCGAGGTCATGTGTTTTTTGAAGTCCACCGCTGACCAAGTGCTGGTTTTCGATTGGATCGCAGACTCGTGTCAAGTTAAGTTGTGGAAAACAGGGGCAGGATTGTTCGGAAGCCTGTTAACGCAAGCCCAGGATTAAAATTTATTCGAATTATAACTTTTTCTTCTATTCAAATGTTT